>OZ024824.1:73475853-73604179 GCA_964016985.1 Anodontia alba | reverse complement strand
GAACACCCAGGGAAACCCGATATCGGGATATCGGAGGTTGCGAGATTTCGGAGGTAAACAAATGACGTCATCCAGAGACAGGGTATGTATTTATCCATTTTTTATAGCTTATATCTTATTCATTTGATATAAAGCTGAGTTGCTCGTTCTAGAGACATAATAATGAATATGTTGAAGCAAATATTTCCTTTCTCAGCTACTTTGTGGAGGTGAAAACGGCATTTGAACCAAGTTGATCTGTTTTTCATCTCAGTTTTCGCCTTTTCGACGGCTACCAGCCCGATCATGGTAAATGACATGTTGGTTTATTATTGCCCAAGGATGGACTTATCTTCTCTTCGACTGTCTTCATATTTGTTTCAGTTTATCAACAAAAATAACGCCCCCGGATGAAATTTAAAGCAAGTACTAGCGAAATTTTGGATAACGGAATATTCGGAGGTACATTGACACATGATGCTGTAGATCTCGGAGGGACTGTTGCTGGATTTCGGAGGCACTGAAAATGGACGGAGTGAGTTCTG
Organism: Anodontia alba; assembly: GCA_964016985.1. Lineage (NCBI taxonomy): Eukaryota > Metazoa > Mollusca > Bivalvia > Lucinida > Lucinidae > Anodontia > Anodontia alba. The sequence continues at coordinate 73,603,655 of OZ024824.1, read as the reverse complement.
TCTAAAAAAGCAATATAAACTAAAACCTGCTCGCACAATATGGTGCTAAGCCTGTGTGCAAATACTAGTGTCTCTTTTTGTAGCAATTTTAATAGGGTTTGATTGGTTTGAAGGAGACTTTAATGTAATAATATTACTAGAACCAATGTCATTACGTTTAAGAACTTATATGCAATAAAACAGCTTTTCGCTGCAAAAATGATGTTCTGTATGTGAAACGTGATATTTTCCTACCTAAGTTTCGATTGAAATGTTGATTTTGGAAACTCGTAAGAACCGCAGCGCCGATGCGGTGCCAACAAGTGCCATCAGATCAGAAATAATAAACGTAACGTTACCACTGTAAATCTAAACACGATGAGCCTGGTAAATAGTTCCTTTAAAATCTGTGGAATCCAGTTAAACATTCAATCAAAAAGAAAACACCCATATGTCAGTCATCTTGAAATCTTGTAATGCCCTTAACTCCCATCATTTTAACGGAATTACATCAAATGTGCATCAAAATTTAGAACTATACTGTTCTTTGCTTGTATTATAAGTCCATATCAGAGAATCTTAATTGTTTTTTTTTTATTTATGTAACGCTCCTGATTTTAAATGCTTTTCGGCAAACTGTCTTATGAGAACTCCCCATGTAGTGTTACTTAACATTGTTGTCTACAAATCTTTACGGACAGTCCGCTTATCTAGGTTTTTAAGCAGCAGCCAGAAAAATTACACATTCCCCTGTAATCCCATTTTCCTAATATAAGTGAGCTTTACAAGGGGTCTTCACCGCATAAATTTGCTAGCTTGATATGATAATTATATGAGTTGTATCGAGTTGTATCGAGGAGACCTTTGTCATTATTATTTGCTATCAATAGAAAACATTGCAGATTTTGTAACGTGTTCTTCTATACGCGCTGTGCGTGCGCGCGCGCGCGTGCGCGTGTGTGTGTGATTGGAGATGGGGGTGGACAAATTCATTTCAAAATCAAGCAGCTGGGGGGAGGTGGAGTTGGCGATCGTAGCCCCCATTGTGGACAAATTATTTAAAAAATCAAATCAAGCAGATTTTAATCGAAAACACAGGTTACACCCCTAATTTTCGCCTCTAAATCGATATTTTCTGAGCATTTGCACGCCTCCATACGGTCACACCATCCCAATTTCAAAACCCACGGGCCTGGGTTTTTAAGCCTAAATTAAATGTAAGTGAAAAATCCATGGAGTGTCTGACCGACCAAACGATGAAACGAGACCTGTACCCCTTTCGGGCCAATTATTTTAAAAATCATGCAGGTTTGGCCATAAAATCACTTTACATTCCTTAATTTTGCATCCCCCCTCGGCATTTTGTTGGCATCTGTGTCCCCTTTAAGAATAGCCAAGAATTCACACACCCGCCCCTTCCATTTTAAAAGTCTGTGTATAGGCCTGGAAACTCACCAAAGGCACAAAACGTTGTGATGAACAAATATGAAAACACGCAGAATGAAATTTTCATGTCTTAAAAAATACAAACTTATCAGAAAGAAAACTGTTAATTTTCGTATTATTATTATTATTTTTTCATCGAGGCGGTTCTAACGATAACCCGCAACCTATGTTTTAGAGCAGAAACGATGTGGTTCTTTAGAGTACCTCAATACATATTTTAGAGCAGAAACAAGAAAAAAAAGTTATAGTCCTGCAATCCCTACTTTTTCTATGTGAAGTCGTGTTTGTTACCGGAGTTTTCATCACGAAGGCTAGTTATCTTGATGTGTTATCTTGATAAGTCTATGGCACATTATTTCATTTATTCTTTGCCAGTCTGCATAAACGCTTTGTTCGCTTGCTACATGCCACTCCTGACGATTCAGGTAACCGTCTTCAACATATTAAACCAGACAAGATCACGTTTCTGAAAAGATGTAGCCGTTTTAAGAAGAACACAAAATTTCCTTTCCTCCGATATCCCGTTAACCAATATAAATCTGTCCTCCGACATCCCTACATCATACCTCCGACATCCTGTTGCCAATAAATATGACAACAACCCAAAAGAAATCTAAAAAATCTGCCACTTTAGTAATTTTTTCACATCTCCTATTTCTTGTATAATTTATAGAAAGGTTCTAGATTATACAGACATACATACTCAATGAAAAAGCTTTACAGGATAAAAGCTATAAACAACTGAAAATGGAATTTGGGTGAAAAACAATGAAATTTCCTTTTCAAGCGTGATTTTGAATAAATAGGAGGATACTTTATATTGAAATGCCATTTTCATATATTAAACTATTTAACTGAGAAAATATAGGTTACGTTGCTTATCCTCCAGAAGCACTTTTTTTGATCATTAAAAGAGGATAAGTACATACACTGTCGCTGGATGACATCATTTGTTTACCTCCGAAATCTCGCAACCTCCGATATCCCGATATCGGGTTTCCCTAGGTGGTGAAAGGTACTTTGAATTATGGACTTTAGAGAAAATATTTTTATGAGGAAATGTATGTATGGCAAAAATCTAATGGCGTCAAATGGTAGCCTAAGTCAATTTATACCTGGTAAACTGTTCTAGCATCATCAATTGGAAGAGTCAACAACTCATTTAAGAGGTGTCTGGATACTATTTATATTTGGTTTGTAAAAAGAAGTACCTGTATTATGCAAACAATGGCGACTACATATGAAGCGGCGCTCAGCCGGGTGTGTCTGAGCTGGGTGTAATTAACTGTTTGAGCAGTCTAACCCCATATACTGATTCCACTAACACGACTAAACTGTTTTTGTGCTGACCCTATTATGTTCTGTGACCATCCAGAAAAAAAGTTCTTAATGATTGCTCAAACAATTAAAATCAAAACACTGGCAGCACTGCTGGGTCGATTGTCTGGGTGTAGGCTGGGAAAATGATCCTGAACAGGGACTTAAAATCTTTCATTCAGCCCTTAACCCTTTTATTTAAGCAAACAGTGCAGACCCCAATCAGATGCTGTGCTCCGCGGCGTCTGATCTGGGTATAAACCGTTTGCCAATGTGCCAGCACACGAGCCCAGCTCATGTTTTACGGATAACCCTCTATCAACAGCACTCTGACGTCACAGCAACAAGATAAGCACGGCAATGAAAAGCCGTTAACTGGATTTCCTACAAATGCTATTCCGTGGTCAGCGATAGCGACTGATTTAAATATAACTTCACACAAATATGGGTATAACAATATCTCGAGCAAGTTCGACTTTCAGGGTCCTGTGCTCAAGCGCAAGGTCACTGTGGCTGTTTTTAGAAAAAAAAACAACAACAAAAAAAAAAAACAAAAAACACTTTATCATCGTTCTTGCATATACATTTATTGATGGATTTTAATGTAACATCACACAAATATTGGGTATGACAATATCTCAAGCAAGTTTGACTTTCAGGGTCCCGGACTCAAGTTCTAGGTCACTGTCACAGTGGCTATTTTTAGAAAATATTGTCATCGATCTAGTGCCAACATTTATCAATGGATTTAAATTTAACATCACACAAATGTTGGGTATGACAATATCTCAAGCAAGTTTGACTTTCAAGGTCCTGGGCTAAAGGTCAAGGTCACTGTGGCTATTTTAGAAAAAGAAACAACTTTGTAATCGCTCTAGCTCCTACATTTATTGATGGATTTTAATGTAACTTCTAACAATGTTGAGTATGATAATATCTCGACTTTTTAACTTTCTTAACTTTTCTTGTGAGTAATATATATAAAGTGGACAAACAATATATTTCCATTAAATATTCTTTGACACAAACTACTATTGTTAATTAGCTATTCTAAAATTACATATTAAATATTGAAAATCGCGGCAACCAAGTCAGCAAATGTAACAGTTATAAAAGATTTTATATTTCTTAATTCTGAACCAATTTTGATCAAACTTACCACAAAATTCAAGGTTTGTAATGTACATGTATTTTTAATTTGCAAGACATATAATTAATGGGTTGCGGTTTCCACCTGTTTCTGGTATATATTATGACACAATATAATGAAAAAAGCACACATGTCGCATCTCAGACTCTGAGTAGTATCTATCACTAAATCAACTTCATTGTGCACCACAATGACGCTTTACGTTAAAAATTTTAGCTAATGTTTACCATATGTTCCCTTGTAATATATATTGAAGACAGGAGTATGTGGGAGTCTACGTTATTCAGAATGTTAGCAGTTATTTTAATCACGATTTCGTTATTTTCTGTTACTTGTAGCAACCGTTTTACTGTATAAAATTGTCTTTATTTGCTAAATGATCAAACTGTTGTTCATTTTTGATTGTGTTCTGAAATTCCCATACCCGGTATATTGTAGGTACTCATCAGAAGCGTTTGGCATATGTTGTGGGTATTCATTAAAATCGTTACACAATACTCGTATATACTATGGATACTTGCAGAAGTGCTTCTACCCAGAATATATGTCTTAAGGCGAAATCAGGAAACAAAATTCTCTTGAAACCTCTCCTATCTAGAATACCAGTCTTCGTTTCGGAAAATAGCTGATGTTCAGCTGTGTTCCAAGGCATGTATTATTTTACATTTTACACAAACGGATATTATGAAATATATAGCTTTTCCTTCTTGCGTATATGTGTTTGGCTTCATTTTATGTGTTTTATGCATGTGGTGGATACCGCTATGACACACATTTAACGAAAAATGTGTCCCGTACAATTGATGGGAGTGCCACTAAATGACAATGACTTTGAGCCATAAACTATATTCTGAGTAGCAATATATAAACGATCCCATATAGAAAGTATATGTCCAGACCCAGCTTGATTTCATGCTTTACTCAGTTGAGCATGAACTTTATCCTGCTAATCAATCTCAAATTACTAATAATTGCAAATTATTTCCATTAACAACTATTGGTGGCATTTTCATATTTATAAGTAGAGAAAATTTCATGTTCAGCTGAGTTGATAATGTTAAAAGTTTAATAACATTGGGGCCAGGCTATAGCTCTAGATAATCCAGTCTTGCAACTTAAAAATGGATTTGTTCTCATTTTTTCACAAAACATACGTAGTTGGTTCTCATTAGAAGTGCCTTAGTAGAAATTAGGAAAAATAATTATCTTATTACCCTCTTATCTAGAACTATATAAGTAATGGCGTTCCATTCATACTGTCTGAACTTACGACGGTGGCCATTTAGACCGATCCGATTTAATGGATACAACATATTGGCTAAAAGCTATTAAATTCTATAAGAAAATCGCCTAATTCTGTACACCCTTGCATTCCCCTGTGTAGATTATGGAGCAACATGGGTGTACACACGCCCATGCCCGCCCACACCCAAACATATATATAGTTGACTCTCGTTAGCTCGACGTCGCTTATCACAAATAACCACTTATATCGTAGTGAAAATCTGATTCCTATTCTAACATGGTAATCTGAAACAAGGTAACAAAATACTGTAGAAAAGACGAGAAATTGCTCCACAATATTTTCAAAATATCTCTAACTTCAGGAGTAAATTACATGTTCATTTGTTAAATGGGGTTTTTCGATTTATTTGTTCCTCAATTCTGCAAATCTGATATGTCGAGATACGGAGTTTTTTGGTCCGAAATAACGAGAGTCGACTGTATAAAGCACTCATTTGCATTAAGAGAAAGGGAAACTAAATAAATTTTATGCCATAAATTGTCAATGTCTTCAAAACAAACTTCTTGGTGCAAGTTTGATCAAAATCAGTTTTTAGAAATCAGAGGAAATAGTTGAAATTGTTTATAACTGTGAGCATTGACGCCGCCGTTTTAAATATTGACTTATAAATATTTTAATTTTTCTTGACATAAGTTCAAGTAGCCAGTCGACAGGAACATCTTTTTGTGAGAGAGCTGAATGTATTCATTAAAACAAATACATGTTTTAAGGTATATGAAGATAAACATTCTTTCAGCCGTGATCTGTTTACATTTCTTATTTCTGCTCAAAACATATATTGTGGATACTCGTTAGTTTCGCCTCGCAGATTCTAACGAGGCAGTTCTAACGTACCCACAATCTATGTTTTGAACAGAAATATGAATAATTTCAGAGATTTTTATCAGAAATTTTTCAGATTTTGAAGGTGAAATTTTCTATTTATTTGAATAGACATGTTTTCATAATGGCAGCTGCTTGCCGAGTCACCAGTACAAACCTGAGTAGCACCTAGTTATTTCTATACAGTAAAAGTTCAATGCCTTGATCACCGATGGTTCGTTTACCTGGCTGATTCGAATCCGTGTTGTTTCATTCCCTAGGAAATTATTTCTACAGCTAACGAAAAAGATTATTTAGGGATAGTTAAGGAAGTTTGTTTGTTTGTTTTGTCATGACAATGCATGTTAAATGCACTCATTATAGTCGCCTTACCGAGGCAATTCTTAAGTACTCTAAAATACTATCTAACAGAAAGACCGAAAAACAGCCATTAATTATTCCCATTCGCCTTCAGATCTGCAGTATGATTAATGAGAATCTAAAAGGCTGCCTTTTGAAAAAAAGAATACACAAAAGAACGGAAATTGGAGACTCGGTTATATTTAGCCTCTTCATATAGAGCAGTGTAATTTGCGAGGCTGTATACGCCACCTAGCAACGGCTTAAGTGGTATTCCATTTTAAAATTAACCGGAATTTGCTCAGTGATCCCAAAGGAAATAAAAATATAATGTGCACTAGTTTGAAGTAAGAGTAGACGTTTTACGGCCGCCACACAACACTTTGTACCAGCTTCATTGGCCCGAACTACCCATCTATAGAACACAGTTCCATAATCACAAAGATGCTCGAGGCATTAAGTGCGTCTGTACGTACCTTATCATAAACAAACAGTTTAAAACATTAACCTCAGGTTGGTGATTGCCCGACTGCTTACTTTTGCATCCTAGCCATACCAGTGAGAGCGAGTGAATATTTCCCTGGTAAACAAAAGTATTGCACCATGCTATCCCGAGGGTCGGTAAACGCCCGACTGCTTACTTCTACATCATGACCATACAAGTACGAGCGACTAAAGATCTCTCTGATGCTGTGAATCAGCTATAGCATGCTATCACTAGAACGAAACCTTGTGAAGTGAAGGTTTACTGTGACCATTTTAGGAAAATGCTATAATATAAATAGACTGTATTGCTCCATAAGCTTCAGACACAGCTTCCAGGATCAAAGCATCATTAACTGAATGCTAAGACCTAACAAATTAAAGAAACATGAGTCTGACAATTTGTACTTTAATCAAAGCGGCCGGCGAAAAGTTCGAACCAAGACCCCAGTTTATTAACTGGTGTTACTACATGTACGAAGTTCGGAACAGTCTTCGATTGCCCTAAATCCACATAATTCCTACTCTCCATATGAATATTCAAGAGTTACGTCATGCGACACGACAAAAGGCTGGTTTCAGTCCCTCGAGCAAATAAAACACTTAGCGCATTACAGGAAATTATTCAATAAATGGCTGATTCACGGTGGTGAAATCAGGATATAACACTTTACAGAGTTACATCATGGAACTCTTTTAATATACTTCTTCTACAATACGGAGAAATTTCGACCACTTAAAGGTAAATAGTGATAGAAAGTTGTGTTGAGTCCACAATACAGCAAATTAGTTTCGAAAGGTTTTCAAAAACTATTTTGAATCTTTTGAAAGACTTTTGTAAATCCGTCTAAAGTGATCTCAAATTAGTAGTAGCCGTTATTCTCTTGACGAGTCTTGAAGTTAGATCAAATTTTTTATAAATAAATCTTAATTTCGTATTGAATCGAGTAAATGATATCAACCCAGTTAGCATTTCCATAATTTTGTTACGAAGAAGCATACAGAAAATTTATTTGCATAGATAGCCATCTTGGTTGTACCAAAAAGACAGCTTGAGAATAGTTTGGGGACATTCGCTACCGTCCACCAGATGTCTCAATTGAACAGAAAGTTTGTTTGTTTGTTTTTTTGCCGGCAACTGCGGATGTCTCGGTTAATTACACATAGCCCAGATCTTCTAATGACTCTCCGCATCAGCGAACGCGTAATAATGCAAAAAACACGATGTGTCAAGTCGGTCACGAAAACGAAAGTAGACACATTTATCTTTACAAGTCTAAAAGAAAAAAATAATATCAATAGCATCATGTTTCATATATATCTTCAAAAACCTAATGATTTTCATATTTCTCAACCGATGTTTCATGGTTTTCAAATGCCCAGCTAAATTTGCTCTTCAGTTTAAGATATGTTTGTTAACTGATAGGTGTTTTCCTTCAAATATAATAGTCCATGTATCACAGAACGGCAATGCACAGGATGATATGTGTTTCTTTAGTTTACAAACTAAATATGTGTACACAGTGGTTTGTTCCGTTATTTTGTATGCGCCAAGTCCGTTTGAAGTTTTTTAAGAGATGTTATAAGCTCTAGAATCTACTATGGGCATGCTCTCAAAAGAATATATCTGACACACAGAGGCTTTCAATAGAATTAAGGGAAATGCTACACTCACAGCGGGGTGCAATTCTATGAAAACTGATTTTACCTCTCTTCTGATAAGAGTTCTACTATTACGGACAGCAACCCAGAGTTAAGCCCTATACATATTGTCATACTTTGGAGATTTGCAAACACGCTTCACCAATAAAATAAATAACACACACACACACACACACACACACACACACACACACACACACACACACACACACATGTGCATTGTGCAAACTGTAATATAATACACACACACACGTGCATTGTGCAAACTGTAAAATAATACATAGTGTGTATAATGTTTATTGCACAGTGGCCCTTTATGTATGAGAATTATCGCATATGCCATTTACTGGGTGACGTATTAGAAACGTTAAAATACGACTGATGCAAATTCACAACCTTGCACACTTTGCAGTGCATGATAAAAGTAAAGTAGGCTGAATACTTTGATCAATCGTTATCAACCATGATTATTGCATAAAAAGCCGTGTCGCACGTTATTAACAGCCGTGCATTAACCGGCGAAAAGCCGGGTATTAACAAGGCAATTCACGCGCTGTTAATGCACGGCTACGCAACTTTCAATATGCTCGTACCGGGACCACAGAACTGCTGCCGTCACGAGATGTGTTCTGCCCTGCCCAAGAACGAGCATAGCCCGTAGAAATAGCGTTCGCGCGACATCGGTGAAAAAGCGAAACAAAATAGTGCAAGAAATAAGCGAAATGTAGCAAATATTTTCGGTTTTATGCAATAATCGATCGAACATGGCTTTTCAATGCATTAACAATCGCCAGGTTTCTTGGGAGGTGTTGAAAACCGCGGCTTTCGGCCTCGGTTTTCAACACCTCCGAAGGGACCTGGCGAATGTTAATGTATGAAAAACCATGTTTGATCTCTATATTATTTACAAAACAAGTAAATAAATATAGAGACACATTAAAAAAGGCCACAAATTAGAAGAATAGCCCCCACTACCCGCATCCGAGTATCAAGTATCCAGTCATGTGAAGTATGGATGGTGGGTGCGGAGAGGATGGGGAGGATGAAGAAAGAGGGGAGAGGGATGGGATAGAAAACTTTAAAGAAGGCAACATTTAGACTCATTTTATTTTATTTTCACACATTTGTTATGATACACCTGCAACCAGCAGTTTAAATACGTACAGTAAATATTTTCTAATTTCTTTATCTAATGTGAATGTTATGTCTTCGAGTTTCATTAGATGTATTTGGAAAGAAATCTTGTACAATTAAAAAGAAATAAATTTTATAGAACTTAGAAATTAGAATTATTTACTTCGTCCAAACAACAGTACATTAAAAATCCGCTGTTAAGAACACTCAACAAAAAAAAAAAAAAAAAAAAAACAATCCACTTAGTCTATTAAGCTCATCTCTTTTGCTAGTCCAAAATGGGGTTTTATTGATATTCTACATAGCTCCAGTTGAGAGGGGGTATCCGCATAATATTTCCCTATTTCTCTGTGGAAACATATGTTGCGTGTACTCATTAAAACTGCCTCGTTGAGGCGCTTCTAATGAGTACTACAACATATGTTTTCGTGGAAAAAGAAGAAAAATATCGGTACTTTTTCTGCTGAAGAAAGCGCCATATCTGGGGCTATGTATTACATTTAATATTAATACCGCCCCACAAATATGACCGCTTTTCGGCAGTACTAAAGGTGGTCGTAATAGCGAAATTTTACCGATATCTAGAGCCCTAGGTTACAGATACACAATATTATAAATGGTTGATGGGTAATGCCCATACAGTACATTTCAACGTACCTTGCTCAAATTAAACTACAAACAAGTCAAGCTCCTTTCTGCTTTATAATTTGCCTGTTAAGAAATATATATCATTCATATACAGTTATAAAACATTTGGATGTAGAAATAGGAGATCTGTTTCACACCCTAAATTTCCCTGGCGCCTAAAAAAACATGTACAATGATGTGGTATATTGTTGGCAGTAGTATGGTGACGTGATAATGTTGGTAAGTATTTATTCTCCCAGCTGTAACCAATATATACTGCATTCAGTTATCTATTTCAATTGAAGAAGTATCTTTAAGGAACATGTCAGGCCATACCTTCAGAGGTCCTTTATACACTAAATGACCATAAATTCAGTTTTTGTCAAACCCGATTTAGTACCTTGTGAGGGCTGTATTACGTGATTATGGCTTTCCTCTTTTACATTATTTTTGCTTGTTTGTCGGAGGTTTTACACGTGACGCTTTCTTTGTCATTGTTTGCTCTGAATTTTCATTCGTTTTAGTGCTTAGGAACTGGTGTTCTTAGCGATTGTGTCGTTTCCTGATGAGCTTCACTTATGTTTTCACTGGGTATTGACAAATTTGTATTAGAGTTTTATATTAAAGAAAAATCTAATAAAAGCATGATATGAAAATGATTAATGTAGATACCCATGACAAACCACAATTTTGAAGTACAGTCCTCTTCAGAACCGAAAAAATAAATAAATAAATAAATAAATAAAAAAAAAACACTACAGTCAAACCATAATGGTTGGAACATTTTTAGGATCATAAAAATCTGCTCGAGATATGGGTAGCTCGACCAACTGAGAGTTAATCATGGTGCCAGGTCAGGAAGCAAATAACGATAAATTAAGGAAATCTTTTCAATTTTCTTTACAATAATTGTATGTTGAGTGTACTCATTATAATGTCCTCGATAAAGCGATTCTAATAAGTACACACAACGTATACTTTCATAATCAAAGAAGAAAATTTCCCTAAATATTTATTTTGTTTTGGTAAGCAGAACAAAGAACTACAAACAACAAAGGAATCTCTTGAGCATTACAAAAAATCTAATGGCGGACCTTCAAAATAATCAGATATCTATATATCCCATCTAGAATTTACACAGCTATATTCGTTTTATACAAGAGAATTTGCATTTACTTTATTAACCCAGACATTCCTCCTCTCTCCCTTCACGCTCCGCATTATTCGGCCCTTAAGCACCATTATTTACTGTGAGTGACATTGCCCGATCCCTGGCCCTACCTGCCCAAAAGCTGCCGATTATTGTTATAATAGTTTTGTTTTTATCACCAGAAGTTTTGAAGGTGATACGAGGTCATAATAATTTTGTAAGACATAACAAGTCATAGTTATAACTTCCTGGTCTTTTTCAATTTAAACAAAGAGGATTGTCTATGTTATTTAGATGAATCATAGTTTACGAGAATACAATACACCTGTCGTTTCTCTTTACTATTATTTAAATATTTTACAGTAAGTTGTTTGAATGCGATGAACGCCTAGTTGACAATCATTATTAAGAAATCGACAACACACACGCGTAGTAAGATAAGTGAAGAACAAGTACTTTATGATATCGGCGTACAAATATAAGGTATTCAATACTGTTATACTGTTATAAACACATTTTTAAAACCATGTATTAATGGTTGAAAAGGAATTTTATCATAGTATTTGTACAAACGAAAATAGCCATTTTCCATGTCAATGTCAAATTCAGAAACAAAACAAAAAAAATTATATATATATATATATATATATATATATATATATATATATATATATATATATATATATATATATATATATATATATATATATATTATATACATGTATATATATATATATGAACTAGCGCACGACAAAACCTACAATAAGACTTGTGCGACCAGCGAAGTCTCAGATCAGCCTGCGCATCCGCGCAGTCTGATCAGAATCTTCGCTGATCGTATGTGCATTCTACAGCCTCCGGTCTATCCACAGAGGGATAAACGAGAACCCTTGCGATACTGGGTAGATGTACAGGCTTAGGCGAGTATTCGCTGGTCACACAGGTCTTATTGTTTTGTCGTAAGGTGGCTCAATTAATGTTATCCAGAAAAGGCACTAACAATAAAAGCAAAGAAAGGTAACGAAACAAGACGGGATTTGGTACATACGGTAACCACATAACGGCTTAGTTGCAATAAACGCCACACAAACAAAGAAGAACTGCAATATATGAACCGCCTTGGAACGGCAATCAGAAAATTAGCATACTGGGACGATGGTGGTCGCTCAAGTTTAACCTTCTGAAACAGATAGAGGAAGGTGTCGTCATTGAGTTTTGAGGCCCGACTCTTCGTCGTGCAAATAAAGCTGGAAACACAGTAATCAACCATAATTGCGTTAACAATTATTCAGTACTTCACGTAGTATTTTGACAAGTTGTTTTTTTCGGAAACAAGGAACACATTAAACCAATTAAAATTATAGCCTGCTCGGTACATAAACTGTACTGTAACGAGCAAGTCTCTAGCCCTTATCAGTACGATACACTGGGATAACCACAGAGGGTTAACATAAAAATTAACACGCTCAATACAACATAAAACTACGTCATGGTTACATAAATATGGTGTGATTCAGCTTCATTGTCCGGGTTACAACAATGGTCAAATCACCAATGCCGTAACATTTGTTCTGGAGTATTTGTATATTTCAAAACAACACACTGCTCCCTTATTGTAAGTACAAAAGCATGGACAACAATCCAAGTGCTTACATAACATCCAGGTACGTGTAGTTCGTTCAGAAATGGTAAAATCTTAACGCCAGGTATTAGAAAAAGATCAAACATTTAAATCAGCTAATTCATTTCCACGAATACTAATGTGGCTGGGAAGCCAACAAAATATAATTTCTTTTGAAACTGAAAGGTAATAATATTTTTTAAGAATTTGCTGTATTAATGAGTTCCTGTGGTGTAAATCTTTAAGAAATTTTAATACAGAAAGAGAATCTGAATAACTGATGATTTTTTTTTTTCAGATTGATTTCTAATATGATAAAGTGCAATATCAATTGTTTTGGCTTCAGCGGTAAAGATGGATATATTATCAGGTAATAGCGGTGAAGATGGAGCTATTATCAGGTAATCTAATGTTATCAGTAAAAATTGGACTAATAACAGCACAAGCAACTTTCGCATCTTGTTTCGAACCATCAGTATAAATTGAAAGATGATGTTATATTTCGATTTTATTTCTAAAAATTCATTCTTAAAAATATGTGACTCAACTTCACTTTTTTTTGTTTTCATGAAGCTCTAAAATAATCTTTGGAGGGTTCAACGTTCATGACTCTTTTGACGGAAAGGAAAAGGGCTGAACATTTTTAATATTAATATTGGCCTCTTCAAATAAATGTTGTATTCTCAGACCAAATGGTCTAATAGCCGTTGGTTTATTGTTATAAAATCTTTCGTATTTAAAATTAAAAACACAATCATAAGCTGAATTACGTGGATCGGCGACTAATTTAGTAACATATTGAAGAGACAATTTCTCTCTTCTTATATACAGTGATGTTTTATTTGATTCAGCGTATAAACTTTCGACGGGGGAAGTACGAAAAGCTCCTAGAGCTAGACGTAAACCTTGATGATGAATAGTATCCAAAGATTTCAAATAAGATTTCCCAGCCGATCCATAACTATGGATCCGTAATCCGATCTTAAGAATATCAAGTGCTTTTAAACATTTAGCTTTTAAAGCTTTGATGTGTGGAATAAAAGATAATTTGTTATCGAACAAAATACCCAGGAATTCCGCTTGACTGACGACTGGAATAGGACTACTATATATGGTAAGATGAGGATCTAAATGTAATTGTCGTATCTGACAAGAAATGAACATTGAGTTTTTGTTTTTGAAAACTTGAAACTATTTTCTGTTGTCCAATCATCTATATTGTTTAAACACCGTTGGCGTTTAAATTCGAATATCGAATAAATAAAATCGTCAACAAAATAAACCATCAATGTCTTTTACACATTTAACAATGACATTAATTTTAATGCCAAACAAGGTAGGCGATAAAACGCTTCCCTGTGGTTCACCTTGTTCTTGTTCAAATATGTCCGATAATATATTACCTATTCGAACATTAAATATTCGATCTGATAAAAAAAATTGAATAAAAAACGTGGTAATCAGCCTTTAAGGCCTAATTTATGTAAATCTTTCATGATGCCATATTTCCAAGTAGTATCACAGGCTTCACAAATAAATAATTCCAAACGAACCAAATGATCATTTGTACAGTTATTTTTTCCTGAATCCAGCTTGAAATTTTGTTATAAGCTTCTTTGATTCCAAGAACCAAACCAGCCTATTGTTAATCATTCTCTCCATTGTTTTGCATAATCAACTTGTCAAAGAAATAGGTTAGTAGCTTCAGTATGATCTTTATTTGGTTTTGATATAGGTATAATAGTTGCTTTACTCCAAATATCATTTAAAATATTTAATAATGTTTCTAATGTCCTGTTGGGCAAATGTTTAAGACTTTGATAATGCATATCTTCAGGACCAGCAGCTGTATCATGAAGTAAATGGTAATTTATATTTTCCTTTGTTTAATGACAAAAGAATCAAATGCTCTTTCTCTCTTTCTTGTTTTATGTTCTGGAAGTTTTCGGAATAATTTGTACTAGAAAAATATTTTCTGAAACTTTTCTCTTAAGGCATTTGAAAATATCCTAAGCCGTTGAGCATATATTTCCGTTTAAATTTATATAGACATGTTTATAATTTTTATTCTCGCCAATAATTTTTCGAATCATGTCCCATATTTTCTTTGCTGGAGTTCTAGAGTAAAGTTTGGAGACGTATTGCTGCCAAGATATTCTTTTAGCTGATTATATTGTTTTGCGAGCTTTCGCTCACATTTGTTTGGCATGGAATCGAATTTCTTGTGCTGGTTGCCTATTGAATTTTCTTAAGGTAGATTTTCTCTTATTTATTACATTTTTACATCGTTATTAAACCAAGGTCTATTTCTTTTTGAACGTGTCGAGGACTTAGGAATACATTTTTCGGCTATTAGTAAAAGCTTGTATATCATCTGCTGTTTTAAACATTTCAGGTTTTAATTTTTCATTATATAACTCATAAAATTCTCCCACTTTGTTTTATTCAGATTCCATCTGGAATGATGGTCATCATTTGTCGATTCGATTTCTTGGATCTTAGTTGGAAAATGATCGCTCCCATGAAGGTCATCAACAACTGACCAATCAAAATCTAAGTAAATATTTGGAGAGCATATAGGCAAATCTAAAGCAAAAAAAAATCTTGTAGGAGAATGAAGATATGTTGGTTGTTGATTTTTAAATAAACATAAATCGTTTTCTGCGATAAAATTTTCTAAGATTTCTCCTTTGTCATTTGTATCCAAACAACCTAATAGTTGCTATGACCATTAAAGCCACCTAATAATATATAAGGACGAGGAAACTGATTTATAAGATTTTCTAAATCTTGTTTAGAAAAAAATTACAGTGTGGGGGGAGATAGAGAGAACACATTGTTATGGATTTAGATAATGTGACATTTACAGCAACAGCTTATAAATTACTATTTATATCTATCTGTCTATGAGGAATATTTGATTTTACAAGGATTGATGAACCTCCTGATTCCTGATGCTTTCTGATTTTTAGTTGCGATATGAATATATATGCTATAATTTTTAAAACTAATATTATCTGTAGATTTAAAAAAAAAATGTTTCCTGAATAGACAGTCGGAGAAAAAAGTGTCGTTTAAGTTAAAATTTCGTTATAATTTGCTTTAAGTCCTCGACAGTTCCATTGAAGAATTGATTTTTTATCCATGATGAATGGAGAGATGATTTAAAATAAGGAACTGAATTCTTTTATTTTTTCTGAGTGTGAGAACATGGAGGAGTCAGTCTCTAACCATGTTCTCAAAGGAATCGAACAGATTGACCACCTTGATGGGTATTAGTCAACGCCCCTTTACTGTATGGATTCGGTCCTTTCTCTTTATCTTTTTGTTTTTCTTTTCCATTTTTTCTTTTGAATCAGCCGTTCTGGACTTAAATCGTGCTTATAATCCACTTGCTGTATTTGACTGTATTTGTGAACTGGTTTGAAATTAAGGTTTTGTTTGTGGTCTAGACTGAAGGGTAGATGCAGGTTTACTCGTCTTTGTTTATTATAGTGATGAATTTGATTTGTATGTTTTCGCTTTGATGCATAGACTGAATTGGGAGCCTTTATGCGAACCGAATTTTAATTATTTCTGTATTAAGAGTAGCATCGGGACCTAGGGTGAAGTTAGGTAGCTGTAAAAGTGCTTTAAACCCCCCGGTGGTTTGCTCTTCCGACCGTTCTAAGGCGGTGGTCCCGGTGTTGGTCTTGCTCTTTGTTGCTTTGTGATTTATTCTACGAGGCGATTTGTTGTATGTCTTTCCGTGTGCCATTTTGTTCTTGTGTTTTTCAGTCCTTTTAGTATTGCGATTACCTCGCTTGGTGAAGAGAGAGCTAATCTTAGTGCTTTTCGTACGTTTGTTCGGTTTGTGCTTGTTTTGATTTGTCGGTTTCCTCTTCCTCTTGGGGTCTGGGAAGGGTTGCGGTTTGTGATTGTGGCACTCCCTGGACTTTTCTCTTACCTCTTTTTAGGTTTAGGTTGTGGAATAGCAGTAATGACTTTTGGATTTGGTTGAATGACAGAATTTTTGTTTTCATTAAACTTAGTAGAAGTTTCTTTTGTTTCAGGTTTGCCTTTTTTTTTTTTTTTTTTTTTTTTTTTTTCGTCTGTCATTACTGACAATGACCAATCCTAATCAACTGTGTGATGTGTTATTATATATGTGTTCTTAGATGGCTGATGAGACCTCTTAGCTCTAAACTGCCTTTTGCAGATAGAACAAGAGATTTCTGAGGAAGAAAGCTCCATTGGTAATGCCTTAGCTCTGGCTTTCCGCTGTGTACGTTTTTGCTCGGCTTCGTTGATTCTTTTTGCTTCGTATTCACCAGCTCCCCTTTTTATGAGGCATCGCCACTTTGTACGATGCTGTGCAATCTGTTCCCATGACTCTGTTGGTATGTTGAAGTCTTTAAGAGAGGCTTTGAGGGTGTCCTTGTATCGCTTCTTCTGACCACCATGGGAGCGTTTTCCTACTTGAAGTTCTCCATAAAGGATTTTCTTTGGCAAACGTTCATCAGGCATTCTGGTAACATGGCCTGTCCGTCTTAACTGTACCAATTTCAGAAGAGTATGTACACTCTGCATCCCTGCCTTTTTCAGGACTTCTGTGTCTGGAACCCTCTCCCACTTGATCTTTAGAAGTTTTCTAAGACAGCTTGTATAGAAGTGGTTCAATTTTTGGGCATGCCGTTGGTAACCTGTCCAAGTTTCGCATGCGTATAATAGTGTTGGCAGCACTACTGATCTATAGACTTTCAGCTTTGTGTCAAGTCTGATTCCACTTCGGTCCCAAATACTTCCACGTAACCGGCCAAATGCTGCACTAGCTTTGGCAATTCTAGCATTGACTTCATCATCAATGTGCTTCCAATGTAGGTGAGCTTGTCTACCACTTGCAGTCGTTGACATTTCACTGTGATGGTAGGCTCCTTGTAAGGCTTTCCAGGTGCTAGCTGATATACTACCTCAGTCTTTTTGATGCTGATTGTGAGATCATAGATGTCACATGAATCAGATTCTTAATCCACACCTTTTTGCATTTTTTCTTCTGTTGGAGCACCCTTTGCCATGTCATCAGCAAAGTGGAACTCGTCTAGCACCTCTGTCTGCACCTTAGATTTAGCTTGCAGCCTTCTTAGATTGAAAAGTTTCCCATCAAAGCGATACCTAATATGTATATCATTGTCACCATCCTGGAAAGCATCTATAAGCATGGCAGAAAACATCATTCTGAACAGTGTTGAAGCTAATACACAGCCTTGCTTAACTCCATTTGTCACAGAAAATGGACCAGAAAACTCGCCATCATTTTGGACCCTTGCAAGCATACCATCATGGAACTGCCGCACCATTGCTATGAATTTGGCAGGGCAGCCAAACTTTGCCATAAGTTTCCAAAGTCCCTCACGACTGACTGTGTCAAATGCTTTGGTAAGGTCGACAAAGGTCATGTAGAGGTCCACATTATGTTCCTGGCATTTTTTCTTGAAGCTGTCGTGCTGTAAAGATCATGTCTATTGTTCCTCTGTTTTTTTTTTCCTGAATCCACACTGGTTTTCTGGTAGAAGCCCTGACCGTTCCAGGTGTTCATTCAATCGGTTCAGTAGGACCCTAGCAAGGATCTTCCCAGCAATTGACAATAAAGAAATGCCTCGATGATTGTCACAGTCTTGAGGATTCCCGTTCCTTTCGAATAGGTGGATAATTGTTGCATCTTGAGGGATGGCTTCTTTTCTCCACACAATGTGAAATAACTTTGTCAGTTTCTCTGCAACTGGAGGACCTCATGCTTTGTAGATCTCTGCAGGTATTGCATCTAATCCTGGAGCCTTGCTAGATGACAGGAGTTTTATTGCATTCACTGTTTCAGAGACGGTTGGAAGCTCATCAAACAGCGGATTACATTCCACCTGTGGTAGTCTGTTGATAGCTTCATCATTGATAGATGATGGCCGATTAAGGACACCATCAAAGTGTTTAGCCCATCTTTTCAAGATAGCTTCTTTGTCAGTCAGAAGACTAGTTCAATCTGCCCTAAGGAGTGGGGTGGTTCCTGAGCTCTGGGAACTAGATACTGTCTTGAGTGCATCAAAGAACTTTTTCATGTCCTTTCTGTCTGCAAAGGACTGGATTTCATCAGCCTTTTTTCTCAGCCAAGAGCCTTGCATGTCTCTGAGCCTCCTCTGAAGATATGTTTGAGTAGGCAGTCTTGCTAGATACTGAGCTGGTATTTCTGAGGTAAGCCTTGTGTTTTTGGTGTTTCTCTTCAAGGAGTCCCTGAATTTCTTTGTCATTCTCAAACCAATCTTGGTGTTTGAGAGATACTGGTCCTAGGGAATCCATTGCTGAAGAATGAACAGTGTCTCTGAAGACTGTCCAGCTCTCATCTACATCTTCTGAACTGTGTTCGAGTGCATCTAAACGGCTGCAGAGATCGTTGACGAATGCTTGCCTCTTGCTGTTTTGTTTCAGCTTGGAGACATCTAATTTCTTTGGCACCTTCTTGCCTTGTGGTCGTCGTACAGGCTGAATTTGCAGGTTGAGTTTGCTGACAACAAGCCTGTGTTCTGTCCAGCAGTCTGTACCACACATAGTGATAGTCACTCTGACATTGTGTTTGCTATTGAGGAATTGAACTCCTTATGCGAAAGTAATTTCAGGTTGATTTTCTTGTAATTATTTTAGTTCCAAATAAGTGATTTTTTGAGTTACTTTTATTTTCATAATTTCTTTCACTTTTTTTTTCCATTTTTCATATTGATTTGAGTTTGAAGAGTGATTTTTGTTGCAGTTCATGCATATGGCTTCGTTTTTCAAGCATGTGTAGGGTGGTCGAAATCACCCATACCACATTTTTCACAGACTGATCTATCTGGTACAGGACAGCTGTTTTCATGCTGTCCAAATATCTGGCAGTTGATACACCGCAGAGGATTTGGTATGTTGACTTTAACTGGTATAATTCGATAGAAAATGTTTAGTGATTTCGGTAAAGAAGTGGTGTCGAATGGTAATAACAATGTGTTTGTTTCTATCAGATTTCCGTCTTTGTTTTATCCTGAAACGTTTGAAGGCTGTTACTCCTTATCGTTTTAGATTGTCTGTGATATTTTCTTCAGTTTCCTGCTTGAGCAACCTGTCACGGATAATACCTTTACAACTATTGAGGGTTTTATGTTCCGTGACCGTGACATATAAGTTGAAGAATTTTGTAATTTTTAAGAGGTTTTCTGAATGACTTTTTCGATTTGTTTCTTTCAACTAAAAGTGTTCCGTTTTTTATTTTATTTTATTTATTATTTTTTTTATTTTTTATTTATTTATTTTTTTTTTTTTTTTTTTTTTTTTTTTTTTGACAATTTTTGGTGTACCAATCATTGATTCTATCTGGTTTTCAATTATAAACTGTGACAATGATGTGATTTGTTTTTCTTCTTTACTTGTAATCACTAAAAAAAATTGGAAAATTTTCATTTGCTTTGAACATAAATGCCAGCGGTTGCGTTTCCTCCTCCGAAGAGTCGAAAGCTTAGAATTGATTTGGTGAAATCATGGTGATAAAGTTTCTGATTCGATAGCTAATCGCCCCACCCTCCATGGAGCCCTACAAGGGGACATTTAACAGAAATGAATCTCCTATTTCTAACGCCAAGGCTACATATATATTATACTCGGTGTCAAGATCAGAGTCATTCAGCTCGGCCTCATGTTTATATGACTCCCAACTATTCATCTAAATTTCAATGATAAATTCATGAACAGTTGGGTTTTATCCCCACTTACCACATCCACACTCTCACAGAGGTTTCCGCCAAAGCCCAAATACAAGCCTACCAATTGACTCATCTGCCGCCGCCCATCGAAACTCACTAAAAATTAGAGGAATAAGAGAAAAATAAACCCGGATGGTACCATAAAGGTACGTATGAAGAGAGAAAGAAGCTAAAAACAAGTTGTGCGCTTCTAGAGCTCGGCACGACTGAGCCGATTGATTCAGGCCGGATCTAGCCCAAACCGCTCGTCTATCTGAAATAAGGGCCAAAATGATGTAATGAAAAGCTGGAGATTCCTGGGCTTTCCTCAATCATCAGGTTCCCCTCTCCCAGCACACGAGACGCCACCTACGGCAAACGGGTGGTTCCTGTTTCAACAGGGAATTTCATCCCATCCACTACAGAAGGAAAGTGATCTGTAAATTTTATTTCCTACAGACAAGGGAGGCCGAAAACGTTTTGGTAAATAAGAGTTTTTTGTTATTTTTTTTTCCAGTAGGAGATCCATGTTTAAAATAAAATACTTTATATTAATGAAAGGAATTTATTTTTTAAGAGAATCAAGCAAACACGCTGTTAGACGATATATATTTTTCATAACTTGATGATAAGTAGCAGCTTTTCTTTGTAACGAAATGGCTAGTTTCTTATTTAACAATATTCACTAATGCATTTTTAACATCTTAACGTGCAGAGTGCTAGTGTTTGGAAAAGTAACACATTCACAAGACATTCACAAGACAAACACCAATGTTAAATAGAGATGAGGTTAAAAACTTCGTCCCGTGTGCGACCCACAGGTACAGGATGATACTTAAACAAATGTAGCATGTTAGTAGCATGAGATAGGAAAGGTTGAAATCTCGCAAAATTTATTTTAATACGTTTTTCCAATTTAAGATGCATTTTAATAAATTTAAATTTGTCTAGTCAGAAATTATACCAGTTGAACGGACGGTAGCTCTGTTATGTTGAGGGTTTTACCCAACTGCCACCGCAACGGAAGGCAGCCACCTATTTCAAGGCCCCGGTGGTCACGGACATTGTTTTTGGTGAGGTTTTACCACTCTGCCACAGTTCCGAAGGCAGCTCCTTATTTCTGATCCCTCGGGGAGCGCGGGGGAGATAAACAGGAGATAACTTTTCAACAAGTTTTACTTATTTAATTTTCTGAATTTTTCATTATATTGCCATGAAACAGCAATAATTAAAATTCAGGAAAGAAATTTTAAACTATTTTGATAGACAAAAATCCCCAAAACAACCCGTTTACTATCGCCATCGCATAGTTCAGACCAATGTTTGGCCGTAAATTTTATCTTAGAATAAATATTTGAAAACAAAATCACACAAACAGAAAAGACGAAGGATTTTTGACAAGATATGGTCAACCGGAACAAAATTCGCAAGGCCAATAACATCATTCCGAGTGATCTCAAAGGACAGATATTTTACTGCTTCAGTTAAGTGAACGATAAAATCATCTCGAAAATATTGACGTTAATATTTGCATATCCATAACAGATAGTTGGATTTATTAATATGAAACCAATAAAACACAAAGCGACAAGGTAAAAAGGAATTAATAATTCTGTTTCTTGTTTTAATTGTTTATTTCTTTGCCGATGGTTTCCCTATTATCAGAGACACGTCATTTATTTGAAAAGAAAATAAAAAAATAAATAAATGAAGTATTCAAACGCTTTTAACAATTATAGTAGTAAAATAAAAACTATTTCTAAATTTATGTTTAAACTCTTATTTCTAATAATTCCAAATATATTTGTTTATTTTAAGGTGTAGTTTGCCACTGCTTCGGAACATTTGGCTTCCTAACAAAACCCCTATTTTTGTTTTAAAACCGAACGGTGTGCGATTCTTCTAAGCGAATTTAATTTTTAAAGTAAGTATATTTTTTGTTTTGTTTTTTACTTTTTCTCCTGGCCAAATCCATGTTTTATCACAAATTTTGGTATTTTCGTACAGTCCCATGTACACGCCATCAATTCAATCAAAGCCCCTATATATGTTTAGAATTAAAATTGAAATATTTGTTTTTGCGAATATTTACCACTAAATTCAATTCAATCAAAGCCCCTGTATATGTTCAGAATTATATGTTTAGAATTAAAATTGAAATATTTGTTTTTGCGAATATTTACCACTAAAATGGTAAAATCTTTAAAAATGCTTAAAGTTTGAAGATATCTCGAAAATTGTTAGAAGACCTAATTTATTGACATTCATGTAGTTCTTTTGACGCTGAGATTAACAACTCCAACTAAAAAAAAATCTGTAGGTTATTTTATTTTTTTATTCTGCCATTGTAATACATATGTTAAAAGCACAAAATAAAGAACAGCAATACCATGACAGAGGAAGCTTTTATTATTAGCCTATATAGTTTGTACTACAAGAAATATATTATTCTTAAATAGCTGACATTTGGTCTTTATTGATTTGTACAGTCTGCATGCTAAAGTTTAAAAAAATCATCTCAAAGCTAAACATGACTCAAGATGAAACAAATGACTAGCAATACAACTACTACTGTGAGCAACATTTGAGTGATATGAAAGGATAAAGCAAAATGCCTAACATGTTCAAAGAAATATGACTGTCTGGTTTCATATTACTGTTTGGGATAAGCAATATTGGCCGCCGGATGACAAAAAAGGCCCTTATCAAATATACGAATAACGAAGCCTAATGTCATGTGTTATACTGCAAAATCAATCTCAGGTATTTGACTGGATAACAAGCCGTAGATATATACACCTCTCCGCTATATACACCTCTCCGCTCTAAAACGTCAATAGCCGCCATGTTTATTTTCCGCGGTCTAAAAGAATAATAAGTGCACAAGTTTAATCCTTATAAAACAGCTTGCCATCTTTTCAGCCCGTTTTCAATATAGTGATTTTCTTTTGCTTGCAGCACTTTCAGCTGTTATGCCCCAGCCCCACATTCAACCATTCAGTTTCGTGAAATAGTATCTGATCTTCAGTCCTGGTTCTGTTAGAGAGATTTGAGGCTCAATGTTGCCTTTTAAGCATTTTAGAAAGTGACTTAATCGATATTGTCTAATGAAAAGTCATTCTTTTCATAGCAATTGATGTTAATAAATAAATAAATAAATAAGTAATAAAGAACAATACCAAGTAAACGAAACTTTTATTAATAAACTGTCAAATAAACAAACAAAAATGATACACCAAACTAACAAACTTGCTAAAATAGCACAACATCCAACGGTTTAATTTGTTGGATAACAAATCTTAATAATCATTTTTTTTTTTTTTCTTTTTTTTTTTTTTTTTTTTTTTTTTTTTTTGTAAAGATGTGCTACAATTAAAACATCAACTGTTATACTTAGATATATACTTCTAAAATTTGCTAAGATTCATTACCATATGAATATCATTATACTTAAAATCTGTAGCTTGGTGATTACTTATTGGATATGAAGATGGTATTTACTGCTTAAGTTCAAAATGAATGAGAAGCATTTTTATCTGGAAGATATTAAGAAACGTTTGGTGATTTTTGTTTTTCTTAACCAGAAGTCGATTTTGTTTCTTGTTTTGCAAACTCTATGCTATTCCTTGGATATCAAGTATTTAGCAAATAATCACTTTTGTGTAGAAAGCGTCATTAAACCATGGTTAAGTTTAACTTGCAAGCCATATCATTAAGAACATCCTACTCGAGGCACAGAAAACAAAAATAAATGAAATGACAAAACAAAACAACATTCTTGCAATAACTGATATACTAGAAAAGAACCACAATAGAGAAGCCGCCTTTGAACGGTGAGCATATAAATACCGCGCGCAAGGCTGGATTTGGGGCCGCAGAGACTGGCGGCTTAAACAACTTTTATTCATTTGAAACTGTGCTCTTAAGTTTAATGCACAGTGCGATTTACCAACAGA
Source organism: Anodontia alba (assembly GCA_964016985.1). Lineage (NCBI taxonomy): Eukaryota > Metazoa > Mollusca > Bivalvia > Lucinida > Lucinidae > Anodontia > Anodontia alba. The sequence goes on along the minus strand of OZ024824.1, from coordinate 73,578,927 downwards.
CATATACACATCAGCAAATTATGTTTATTCTCCACAGGACTCATGAACCTTATCATCTTTGATATTCAGTGTTTTGGTTTTCTAACTTATCACAAACAACATGATTTGAGCTCTTTTCCGTGTTCATTTCTTCCAAGGGCAACCTTTATTGATAATACTTGCATTTTTTGTATTTTTTTTTTTTTCAGAGTCTGAAGGATACAATGACGTCGTACGTACCTGAACTTGTAAATCATCTAACAATGGGGAAACAGTTTCCTTATGTGTCGATACTTATAGTTTGTAAGTATTTATTGACTTGCTTTGAACGTGCAAAGTCGAAACCTATCTTATAAACACATTCAAAACTAAAATGACTATTTCAATATAGTAATCGGAAACGGCCGTGGTAAAATGATAAAGTAATACAAAGGGTCTAATTCAAAAGATAAACATTTGCTCTTGTTCGAGAAGAAGACCCTTTTCAGAAAGCGGTTGGTGGATAGAAACGCCTTCGGGAAGTTACAAAAATTGTCTCCTATGTAAAAAAAAATGGCGGAGCATCTACAGTAATCATACAAAAATGGGTTGATGAAGACAATCTACGAACAGTTATTTCAATTTTGTACTTTCTCAGAACTCATTCTGGTATTCATAGACATTGTTAAGAAGTACTTTACAAGCCATGTGTAGATTATTAAATGTAAATTTGAAAACGTGTTTGGTTTCTGAAAACTGTAAAGGTAAAAAATAACTGCGGCTGAGTGAAAGTTACTATATGCTACGGTAAAATATCAGATATATTACATCGTCTTAAAATAAAGACTCACAATGCCAAAGTCATCTCGATTGTCATAAACAATACACAATCAAGTACACCTATACAGATATGAAGGGGACATTTACCTAGCCTCATGCTAAGTCGATAAATGTCTTCCCCAATCGCCGCGACCGAGAGAGGCTATTTGTGTTTACATGAAGGAAGCAAGAGAGACCTTTTTTCTGTGATTGGCTAAGTCTCTGAGTATGACCTTCCGTTCATTTACTAAGTGATACGATTAGCAGAAACAGGCAATAACTAGCTAGTCTGGTGTCGAAAACCTGATATTTCAGCTTTTTAAGTTTTGTGGGTGTGTTCATTGCTCCAAAGGGTCATTCTGTTTAGAATCTTGTTGTCATATCAATAGGCGTAAAACATCAAGAAAACTCATGGATGGAAGAGTTAGAACTTGTTTATTTGACCCTTTCACCCATGAGTTTTCTGATGTGGACTCTTCCATCTTTGGAATTTGGACATCATTGCAAGTCGGCATGTCTGTCAAAAATCGAAACCTGAATGACAAACAGTGGTAATCCTATTTCTTCTTCTTTCCATACTTTGGGAGAGAACTGCCTCGTGGAGACTTATTTGGTACCAACAATGATATATATAACAGCTCTTTTAGACGTTATTTCCTTTTGCTTAAACAACTGACTCAAAATCGCAAAGTATTCTCAACGCAATATTGATGAATGCGAAAATCAAAGTCAAATATGCATGGTCTGAATTATTGTTAGATGTCGTTTCATGTTGTGCAAAACTTCATGACTGTAGACAGCTCTCTGAACAGAATATTAACTTGGAACATTTTGGATAGCCAAGGACGTTTCTTCATGCTCTCATCAGACTACGCTGATTTGAATCTTTGTCTGGCCCATATGTTAGAAGGTGCGTGTTCTCGCGTTGCAGCTCTAATGATGTCTTATATATATATATATATATATATATATATATATATATATATATATATATATATATATATATATATATATATATATATATATATATATATATATACCGTACTGCGCCAGAAAAGCGTGTGTACTGTGTAGATCAGACGGGCTGGCACAAACCGCGGTGTATACAGGGTCTACACGGCTTGTCGATTTTACTTTTAGATGCATCAGCAGGTAATATAATGGTTTCCAAATGTTGACCAATTAATGCCTAATTTATGCCTAACGTCCCAAGAAAGGAACACTGGCAAACAGGGTACGCCCAGATAAGACGCCGCAGAATGCGCATTCAATCGGGCTCGACACTGTTTGATATATACTACAGGTATTTCTATAAAACATGGCAACAGCAGTCACTAACCAGGCATCCATTTGTATGAAAAATGGGCTTGTCCCAAGAGCTGAAGTAGAAGATTCAGGTTAAGACAATTATGGTAAAGGAGTTAAGGTGTCCAAATATTTACGATGAATACGGTACACTTTTTTCCAGCACATGTAGCGTACTGCCTAGCTGTGCCTACGACAGACACCAGGGACATGAAGATTCCATTAAATCCTGACGGTTCACTAATACATGTTTCTGATGTCCCAAACTGTGGCAGTGGTAGAAAAATACATCTGATGTCTTACCGATACTGTCAGATAGAGTGTTCTTTCGATCAGTGTAATTCCACTTTTGAGACAGCATTTTCGCCTGAAGCGGAATTACTATTCCACGAGAGATGTTCAATGCAAAGTGAATGCACAAATTTGTGTTTTTCTTTGAGGACTGACTTACAGAAAAATCAGACTAACGCCGTGTGTCTAAAATATCAGTGCCTTGGTAAGTTCTTATTATTTTTCAAATGTTGAACGCGTAATCTTATAGTAATGTATCATAATGAGAAATGCATATTATTTTTCAACGCACTATCTTTGAGAAAGATTTAGCTTGTTTTCAGGCAGTTTCTGTAACGTACGCCTGAAGATAAATTCAGTGAGGGGTGGGGGTGTGGAGGAAGTGCGGGTGGGGTGTAATTCTTTTTAATTGTCCAATTATTTTGCCTTCCCTATTAACAGGACTCCTTTAATATTAAGACCCTTTTCTGAAGGTCTCCGTGCAGTAAAACAAACAGGAAATCACAAAAGTTGCCTCGCATGATGGAAGAGTCCATTGAAAACATCCACGTATTTATTGGGTTACGGTTCTACGGCCACCAGACAGCACATAATAACAGCTATAGTAAACATTCTCTGGATAGCCAATGAAACGAGACATATCCCCGTACTTCACTTTAGTATATTATATATTTTCTGGTCCTTTGTGAGCAAAGGCCTCATTCCGGGATTTTTAGAAAACAATATTTGATGGTCACTAATGAGGTCTAATTGCCCATAACTAGCTAGTCTGACCCAGAAAACATCACTGTTCGACTGTTTTAGATTTATGTGTCCATTACTTTCAAGTGTCACAATTTTAGTATCTATTTAGGCGGACAGCAAAGTCTGAGTCTTAAACAACTAGTTCGTACGGCCAATTAACTTAAAGTAATGATTTCAGTTTCTTACCGAAATTCTAATGCTCTGTTACAGCCGAACGGCTCTTAAAAGTATGTTAACCACAAGAGAATCCGGTAGTCCTTTGTTCGTGCAGTAGTTGGAGTAGGCAATAAAAAAATAGTATCATTGTCGTAAAAACAAAAGCAAGAGGTCAAAAAACCTTTGCAAATAAAATAGTAGGCAAGAGTATTATAGCATATACAAACTTTGAGGGCACAGCACAGTCTGGACAGACATACCCTCTGCTGCTATCAGGTTACCCAAATATCTAAGAAGATAGACTTGCGCATCAGTGCAGACCCAGATTTCATTAAGGAATTTATTATTAGCAAGTCATCGAAAAACGCTTAAAAATATAGTATAAAAAACTATGTTCGAGTTATACGTCAAATATGGTAAGCCGTGTTGGTGCCTTATCATTATTGTATATATGGTATATAGCATATTCTCAGAATTTGTAATATTTTGGAATTTGATAACAATGAGCCACACTGCAGTATAACATCATGCAGTTCAAACAAGAAATATATTTAAAAAAGATAAACGGCGTAAGAGGTACAGGAATATGAATGTTGAAACAACTTGCGGTTCAATATGAAAAGAAGAAGGTCTTTAAAATATAAACTTTATTATGAATTCAAAAAGAATCAAGATAATTTAATACTGTATAACATTGTATATATTGCAAGGGTTGGCAGGAAAGAGAGTGTACTCAGATGTGTAAACATCTGTGCTAAATAATGAAAAGCAATTTAGCATATAAATGTAAAGCATATAATTGTGTGTGTTAATTTGTATACTTTACTAGTATTGGAAATATCCTTGCCAACCTACATCTTTTTGATAAAGAGTAAGCAAAGTGTAACACTGACCATGAAGATTGGCAAAAACTGGAAAAAACATACATTATGTGTTTAATTTGTAATAAGAGGGTCATGATGGCCCTGGATTGTTCACGTGGGAAGCAGATTTTTTTAGCCTGGCGGAAGGATATTTTCAAAGTTTTCTGCATATATATATATATATATATATATATATATATATAATTCTTTTTTTCAACCCTAGGCAGTCACCTCTTTTAAAGCACCCTGAGGTAGACCAAGACCAGACTTTGCATTTCGGTGAGAAAAATTGCAGCTGCAATTAAACAATTCTTTAAATATGCTCAGAAAAAAAGTTGTTCTCGTATCAAAGTCATGCGGCTAACTAATAGTAATAGACATACATTTTTTTAGTCTGCCTAAATTGTGGAACATACAATTAAGCCATTAAGCAGACCATCATTATGAGGACTGTATTCATATATCATTCAGTCTACTTAATGAGGATCTTTAATAACAACTTCAGGGATGTTGTTTGATTTAAGCCCAGCACGTTTAAAAATGTTGTTGGTCAACAGGGCCATTGCTATATGCTGGCAGGTTTCAGCTATGGTGAGCTAAACATATATTTTTGTGTGATCCCTTCATGATGTTGGGAATTTATCAGAAGAGATTCATAAGTTCATAATATGAAAAAGTAAGATTTTATAAATAGAGAAATCAATTGATTTTTAATTTAACTTGAACACTACTGCTATAGTTTATAGTTTAAAAAAAAAGTTCAAGCAATGAGTCCTAAAAACATTTAAGATGACTTTCTTAAATGCAAACTGTAACCTTGATCCCTTGTGGTCAAGCAAATGGACTAATATGACTTTTATACATGTAGACAAAGGACAGTTCACATGGTTTTGGCGAGCTTTCCTGTCTGGCGACTTGTTTGTTTTTTTTTTGTTTTTTTTTTGTTGTTGTTTTTTTTACTGCTAATCTAACCAAACGATATGTGGAGTCTGATCAACAACAGGATTTGCCAACCATTGGAAGTGATGTTCACCTCAACTTTGCCTGATATTGATGCTCAGCCCTGACTATCCTGTTATACAAGTCTATTTTGAGCCTTAGGCAGTCAAACTGTAGGCAGACCAAGACCTGACTTTGAGAGATATGTATCTATTTCAAAAAAGAAAAGTCCATCATACACAAATGGATGAATAAACATTTTCATACAAAATTTTATCTTAATGTTATGCTAAATGCATTACATAAAGGGTAGTGCTAAAGCTACAATAAGGTTGGTAAGTATTAGTTAAGGATATTTGTTATGCCGCAGTAAAGCTCTACAGAGCTTATGCTGTCTGTTTCAAAAATGCAACTTTCTTCCCGCTTCCTTATCTTGTTATCTTTTTTATACTATCGTCCATAAGTAGCAAATAGGAGATGCTAGAACCAGAATGCTTTATGTTAGTGGTCATAATGAAAACTGCCAAAGAAATCAGTCAATAAAATTTAATATACTGCCACAATATAAAATAAAAGAAAAATGGTCTGTTTAAATAGCCAGCGAGTGCCTCATAGCCATTTGGCCGGGTCTGGCTGAATATCCCTAATACTATGTACTATGTAACCAGACCCGGCAAAATAGCCCCTAGGTCCGGTTCAATAGCCACTCCTATTATATCTGAATATGCCCAGGACTATCTACCCAGACCCGGCAGGATAGCCCCTAAGGGCTATTTAACTGGGTCCAGCTAAATAGCCAATGCCCAAGAGAAAATAAGTTTATCCATTCATTTGCTGAATATACATATATATTGTGTGTATTTCTTCCATAGGGAGACTTGGTAAAAAGTAAATGTGTACAATACTACATAAGCAGACACTATACATATATATACAATTGTTTATACATGTACAAACAATCAGCTTTAAGCAGACATTTATTGTTTAGCTTTTCCTCAGTGAACATCACGTTCAAGACATAGAATAAAATGGTCTTTTCATCGGCAAACGAGTTATATCTAAATTTATCCTTTGGAACAAGACCGCTTTTAGAAAATACCATATTTTTTACTTACTAATATTAATATCTAGGCCCAACTTTTACAAAATGCATTTAGTCTATCAATATTACTTTGCAATCCAGTTTTGGAAGTTGACAACAAAACTAAGTCGTCTGAATTTAATTGTCACCATGATTTGTTCGTTAAAATCTGGTTAAGGTTTGGTCCCGACTGCCAACCTAAGTCTCGGCTTTTATACTCTTCCGGTCATATGTTGGAATGTTTACGATTTGATCAGCCTGATCAGTTGCATAACAATAGAGAAGATAACAAACCTGAAAGTCAGTTGTTCACCGCAGTTACACATATTGACAGGTCTTGTGTAACTGCCAGCAAGAGGCACAAGACCTGTTGATATGTGTGCATATAGTGAATGACTGACTTAAAGGAGCACTGAGGATATTTCAGTGTGCTGTATTGCAATGATACATCTTGACATGGGTTGACAGACTCGTAATAACTCACAGCAAAGGCTCAGACAGAGCTGCACATCTGCGCTTTTGCTGTCTCTGTGAAAGTACCTATTTAGACTAATTGCACTTTACTGAGAGACCTATCCAGCTTTTAGATCCACCATGCTGCGGAAGTTTAACAGTTGCATAAAAAGTACAAACAAGATGTTTATAAATTTACTATTTTTTAAATACTAAGATGTTGATATTAAAGTTTCTATTTATTAATACATCAACCAAGCATCTGGACAAAAATCTACATGGTTTTTATCAGAGGATCTTAAAATAACAGCAGCATTTTCCCTGAGATTTTGCTGTTAATAAGAAATTGCAGCTTTAAAGGACTCGAACATGTAGCAGTATAATAGGTATTACACTGTTAAAGGACTTTTTTTTTAGTTACGCACAGAATATTTCTTTGTGGGTATTTATAAGAACCACCTCGGTGAGGCGATTCTAACAAATATCTGCAGTATATGTTTCTCAGAGTATTAAATCAAGTATTGTTGAATAATTTCGTATTATCTGTCTCATTTTGAGCTACATGTAAGGACTGTTTCTAAGGCTGGCTAATCAGAGCTAAAAAAATAATTGATTATCAGTCCTGCCATTGTGACTGATAATCGGTTAGTAATCACTGAAGATTTGGTAATAATTTTGCCTATCTGACTGAGCTAGACATATTTTACTGTATGCATTTGGTCAGACAAGCATATGCAAACAGTGTAGACCCAGATGAGACGATGCCGCAAATGTGGCGTCTCATCAGGGTCTACACTGTTTGCCACTCATCCAGCTATTCAAGACATTAAAGTGGGTAGTGAATTGTACTTGTTCAAATTTTAGACTAAGTATGGTAAAATTGTTGAAGTATCTGAATACTAAGGGTAAATACGGTAAAGTAACAGACACAGAAATCAAATGATCGCTTATTAGCAAATCTGTTATGATAATCATTTTTGTGTTATTTATCGATCAATTAATTGATTACCTGATTAATCGTGCCAGTCTTAACTGGTTCCAGTCATACTATCGTTATGAAGAGTTTTGCTGTCATATCAAATGTCTGGAAAGAGGGTTGACAGTATTTTTAAAAAGGATTATGTTTCTGTTGAGACTTAAACCTAGACCACTCTCCTGGAAAAAAAAAACACAAAAAAAGATATATGTACATACATATGCATGTGTTTAGGTTTCAGGTTGGGAAATATTAGGTATCTTTGACTGGATTTTTAATGCTTTACACACATTTTCCCATTTTTTCAGTATATTTGTCAAATTTCCACAATAAAATGTTTAGGGTCACAGCAAAAGTATGGTTGGAAAACTCGAAACACATACATGTACATATATATTTTTATAGATCCTATAAGAAATAAGAATTGATCAAGCTCTTCCACATTTCCTTGAATCTTATCACTGCACATGACCAAAGGTATATTTTCTTGTATAATGAGTTCGGCTCAGTTCACTGTCTCCATGATAAATACATGTATAAGAGAGATCAATTTAATTTCTTATTTCCCCATGAAACATTTTTGTGAGTACTTGTTATAATCACTTCCCAAGAGGCGATTCCAGTAAGTACCCACAACATATGTATTTATGGAAAAAAGTTTTTTCACTTTATACATGAAACTGCATCTTGAATAATGACAATTCTCAGAAGCACTAAAAAACAATCATATTTGGCTGTATTTCATTGCGTTAACATGCCCTCGCAATGAGGCGGTTCTAATGAGCACCCAAAATTTACGTTTTAAACAAAAATAATAAAAATAACCCATACCCCTGTATACCCCACTTTTCACTATAAAGTGGGGTTTGCGGGGTTTAAACTGCATGGGCATGTTAACACAATGTCAAGAGCTGGTACCTGTACATGAAACATTCCATGTACATTGTGTTTTACTATCTACTAATAGGAGTCCAGTGATCTTCCCAGACCATTAAGGCATGTTGCTTCTAACATGTCTGCCTCTTCAAGCTACATTTCAATGATGAAAATTATACAAATCACTGTTATTTCACTTCTTAGTCAGTAAAGTTTTAAATGCATAAAGATGCATCAGTAAGTTATTTATGGTATATATTTTGGCTAATATTGACAAGGTATCGATATATTAAGGATTTTAAAAATTGGTCAACATGTCAGAACATAGCTCCAGATAAGAATGGGTATCCGCGTAATAGTTTTCTTATTTCTCGAAAAAGCATTGGATGTACTCATTAGAAGCTCCCTTCCAAGGCAGTTCTAATGAGTACCCACAACATGGTTTTGTAGAGAAATAAGGAAAATATCAAAACTATCTGGCTGAAAAAAGCGCCTTATCTGGAGCTATGTTAGAAGTTGAGTTTTTGTTAAATAGGACATGCTTTCTGAAATTTCTGGGGAGAACATTGGGAGTCTTTGCTTCTTATTTAATTTTTTTCAAAATGCTCCTTTCTGTATTCAGTCACTACTTCGTTCAATATCTGACAATGTACATTTACAAAGAAGCAATACATTTTTTAAACAGTTTGTTGTAAGTTTGCTCTTTCTTCCAATTTATACATCTGATAAATCAACAAATAGGTCAGAAGAAGAATGGAGCATATGTTGTGTTTACTTGTTAAAATCGCCTCGCTGAGGCAATTCTAACAAGTACCAACAACATTTATTTTAATTTTAAAATCTGAGGAATTTATCATTTGTTTTTCTGGGTGTGTACATTTTTGGTTGGACAAGTGATTTTTGTTTGTGTTGAGGTTTTACGGCCCAGTCAACCCAATGGGGTCATGGCGAGCGCGGTCAGTTTACCTAACCACACATTTACTGGGTAGGCTTAGTCCTCTAAGCGGTAGGACGTGAATTTCCACGATTTACTTGCCCTTGGACAAGTGCAAAATTTTGTTATAAATTCCACAGCTCTATCTCGCCCAAATACAAGTTACTTGTGTATGCTAGTTAAGGCAAGAAAGTGTGTGTCACTTATGTGTACTAGTTAAGGCAAGAAAGTGAGGAAGCAGTTTCTCAAAATATACAGAACATAATTTTGGCAGCATATCTGTCTTGAAGAAGTTTTCATTTCTTTTAACATGCACAGGGAAAACATTCTTTGCTGGCACAAATACAATAAATATACATTCAGATATACCAGTGATATTAAGCTGTCCCTGGATCTGATAATAGTAATCATGCTTGTCTGACAAAAAATATTTCCCAGCACTGTCCTTTTTTATATAAAATTTGTTTGAATCTATTTCCTTTTGAAGCTTGGACTTTTTTTGAAAAACACTGTACGGGCATTTCACCTCTAGCAACTTAATTTCTCCATTTTCTATTATCAATCTGTCTGGTGATGCACCTAGAAATGGAATCTGATAATTAACAATCAATCCAACAGGACTTTCATCACACTTATTTATTTCTAGAAACAAAGCACTCGCTACATCTTCATACTGTATACCATGCCTTACGCTCTGACTTGTGAAAAATGATCTTTTTTGTTCAAAAGATTTCACAGAATCTGTAGAATTTTTCAGACGACAGAATGTTCTGAAAGTAAATGCTGTGATTCTGTGCTGTCTTTGTCTAAACCAGAAAGCATTTTTACTTTGCGGTCGAGTTCTTTTTTCATTAATTTCAAACTCTTTGTCACTCAAATCTACCAAATTACTATACTGTAGTTTAGTGCTCTCATCAAGTTGATCAATGTAGTAAGAAATATCGAAACTTGTATTTCTTACAGAAGCAAAGAGTCTCTCATGCAGGTTTAGAATGTTCTCTTGTTGTTTGGTGAGCACAGGGGTACACTCATTACTTCGAATAGTCTCCAATACAGGAAGTTTGACTCCAGATGCATCATACAGCTTTATTAACTTTTCAATTTTCTGGTCTGTCATCTTGGCAAAATCAGGAACAGGATTATGGTTCACCACAATAGAACTCAGCTCTCTTTTAATTGGTTTGTTTGGATCATATTTAACAAACTTTATTTCACTGAATAAGAGTGGATCATCTGTCATTGGTTTCCTCACATGCCACATTTGAAGTTTATCAGTACACGATTTCATCTGGGGAATTGAGGTTACAAAATCAATCAATGTGTAAAGAACTGCCACCACATGTTTACACTGCCCATCTATTCCAGCCTGACAAGAGTAGGTAGCCCATTTTAATTTTTTACTTCCATCTTTAAAACAGAGATACACTGTGTACGTATTTGGTTTCATTTTTGGTACCCAAACACTGCGGAAATAAATGTACTTTCCCACTTTATTACTTGATCAACTTTTTACACGTTCTTCCCGACAGATGTTGTATCCCTCATTTCTGTGTCTCTTTGTTGTAACATGTTCAAGGATGACTGTCTCGTCTATGTCTTCTATCCACAAGTCTTCTCCCCATCCTGCTTTAGGAGAAACTCTGCCTTCAAATCCTAGTAGTCCTGAAAACATTCAAAAAGTCATTTAAAATAAAACCAGGGGGAATTAGGCCCTGAATTGCTCATCTGAGTTCGAGCCCGTTCAAAGCTCTACCATCCCTACGCTTTGCCATATACACCTCAAAAGGAACAAAATTTTGGTAATAACAAAGCTTTTGACACTGAGCTATTCTAAATAAGTCTGACATTGTCCAGAATTTGCAAGATTTTATAATGTATATAAACATAGCTCTTGATAAGGCGCTTTTTCCAACAAAAAAATATCTATAATTTTCTTATTTCACAACAAAAACATATGTTGTGGGTACTCATTAGAAGCGCCTCCCCAAGGCACTTCTAATGAGTACCCACAACATATGTTTTCGTCGAGAAATAAAAAAAAATATTTACTTGAGACCCACTCTTATCTAGGCCTATAGTATATACAGTCGAACTTCAATGGCTCGAACATCTTTGGGACCATATAAAATTGTTCGAGACAAGGGTAGATCGAGCCACTAAGGGTTAATCATGGCACCAGTTCAGGAAGCAAATAGCGATAATTAGGGAAATCTTTTCGATTTTCTACACAATGATTCTATTTTGAGTGTACTCATTAGAATTGCCTCGATGAGGCGGTTCTAGTGAGTACATACAACATACAATTCCATGATAAAATAAGAAAAAATCCCTAAATATTTGTTTTCTTCAGCTATTGGAAGGATTTTGTGGGGACTGAAAAAAAAGAGTTCGAATCATCCAGGGTAAACGAGCCATCCAGATTCGAGCCATTGAGGTTATACCGTATAATGTTATCTAAAATATAAAATATGATCATCATGGTCCCTACATGTTTCATGCCAAATTTGATCCAAATCCCTTTAGCAGTTCTGGAGAAGAAGATTTTGAAAGTGTTTTTACCATATATGGACATGGCGGCCATCTTGAATAATGGATTTGCATAAAAACACAAACTTTAATCCCCCCTTTGCTCAGATGCTTAATATGAAATATGAGTCCAAAGGGCCCATTTTTTTTCAGAGGAGATGTTGTTTGAAAGTGCAATTCTGTCATCATGTATATGGCTTAAGCTGGGGGCATACATGCCTTTAGGCACATTTTTTCTTAAAAATTTGTTTCATTGATCATGTCACACATTTTTCAAACCAATTCCTTGAAAAATTATTAAAACAGAAATTTTCACCATTTTTTTTTTTATAATTTTTGACAAAGTCTGTAGGGTATAGCAGGGGCATTTGTTATCCAAACCTTACGAAAAATATAAAATATAATCATCATGGCCCCTACATGCTCCATGCCAAATTTGGTCCAGAAGAAGATTTTTGAAGGGTTTTTACCATATACGGGCATGGCAGCCATCTTGAATAACGGATTTGCATAGAAACACAAACTTTAATTTCCCCTTTGCCTAGATGCTAAATATGAAATATGGCCATGATGGGCCCAGTGGCTCAGAAGAGATTTATTTAAAAAAATGTTGACGACATCGATGTCAACGACGGACCAATGCCTATCCTATAAGCTCCCCCAGAGCCTTTGGCTCTGATGAGCTAAAAAAAACTGCCATGTTAACATTCCATAAGGCACATTTCTGTATGAAGTGACTCAGATGTATGTGGGGTCTGGAGACTGTTGGCTGTATAAAATTTATAATATTATTTTACTAGAGATTGAGCAAATAATGTTGGGGCTGATACAAACAACATGTCAACTTTGACAAAATCAATGGACCATGAAATATAGGTCATGGTCTTACAGTATTATTGCACTGATGGCAAAAAGTGTTAGAGAAGATTATTTATTTCCTTGAACGGCCTGCTGGGTTTTAAGCAAATGCTGTAATATAACATTTACAAACAAACAACTGTACATGTACATGAAAACTGGATGTGATCATAGCATCAGTTGGTTTGTGTCTTTACATCTCAGCAGCAGCCATCCAAGTTTAATAGTTAATAGCAAAGACTTTTATCTATTTGATCCATCACTGCAGTGGTTCCCAGCTCTCCTTGGACCTGATGTTAGATAACTTACGTATTCTAGACTAGCCACTTACCAGATGGGCTAAAATCAAAACATTTTATGGACCTGAACGCCGGCCTCGGTGGCTCAGTTTGATGCGCCGTCCGACTGGAGACCAGGAGGTCGCGGGTTCAACCCCGATGAGGTTGGCAACATTCTTTCGTAGAGATTGATCATGAAATATTTTCTACGGTCATGCTCTCCCTTCCGCTGATTCAAGAAGGGCAGTTGTCAGTTTCTGGCGAAAGAATCTGCACAATACTGGTTAACCGCTTAGAGGACTAAGCCTGCCCAGCAACCGCGTGGTTAGGTAAACCGACCGCGCTCGACATGACCCCATTGGTTTGACTGGGTCGTAAAATCTCAACACAAACAAACAAAGCCATCGCCATGTGTAGTGCAACAGCTTTTCCTGAACTTTCGTTCAGACAAGCTAAAAATGGCTTAACGTGCATTCTCCACACACTAAATTAAAATAAAATAAAAAAAAAAAAAAAAAAATCCAGGGAGACCCCAATGAGAAGTAGTAACGCCTCCTCTCATACTAGCTTTCCTCCCCCTCCAACAGCAGCCCCTCTGGATTCAGCTCATAAAAGGGATAAAAACTGTTCCATGCTGTGTATAATGTAAACATTTGGATACCTTTGTTTTGACATGGCTGGATTCTCTAACATTAGGTCAATGCAACCTGGGCAGTGCCATCTAGCTACAGCTTCAGCTTCATCTTCATCTTCATCCACTCCCACACAAGCTGGATGAAACCACTCCTGACAGAAGTCGCAACACATCATCATTTGGTTTTCATCATTTGGCTGACGACAAACGCAGTACAGTCTCCTACATGTATCTGTATCAATTTCACTTTGTGCCTTTCTCTTCTTCCCCATGGTAGACCAGTCTGTGTGAAAAGGAAACGAACATTACGCAAAACTCATGGAACACACAAAGTCTTGTTAACAGACAAATTAATGTTCTATGAATCAGCGGAAGGGAGAGAATGACCTAAGAAACAATTTCATAATCGATCTTTACCAAAGAATTTTGCCGGACCGGAGAATCGAACCCGCGACCTCCTGATTATCGGTCGAATAAGCATCCGACTGAGCTATCGGGCCCAGCACGGCTACAAGTGGCTGACCGGTTACTAGTGCTTCAAATAACACTGTAGACGGAAAGATTGATCGCGATTTTTTTAATTTTGCCTCATTTACATGACTTTGTTTTGACCAAGTCTGTAAATCTTTAGATCAAATAGTCTTTGACTTTATAGACTCTTTAAAACTTTATGACTTTCTTAGACCTGGGTATACTGATTTTCCGTCAGATACAAGGATACTGTCACAGGGCATAGGTAAATAGCTGCTTAAACTGCTTTGTGGTACAAGGTGGCTTTTACAGTGACGTCGTAGGCTGTTATTAGCATACAAGAGGTCCAGCCAGGTTGTATAAATTTTTTTCACCTGCTACATTTGGCACCATTGTAAGTAACTCATATGTGCATTACATCTCCTTGAGTCTTATTTCCCACGACTCTCGGATTGAAATTCGAGAATGAATTTCAATGTGAAGGGACAGAATGTCACAGGGTATATGTAAATAGCACAATTGTACTGCCTTGTGGATGGAGACGGCTTTTACAGCCACATGGTACTTTGCTTAGCATACAAACAGTCCCTGGTTTGATTCCTGGTCAGGACTTATGCATTTTACACCTGCTACAATAAAACTGTAAAACATTATGTAACTGGAACTCTTTTTATTTCTGCATGATATTACAATTCGTTTTTTATGCACCCCTAGTTTATGGTGTAGAGACAGACTGAGTTATTATACTATGTGCGACTACTAAATCTTTCCGAACTTATAAATCAAAATGAAGTATTTCGCAGCATACTGGTATTGATTCTGCTGCATACTGTTAAACAGATCATGAGACGCGTGGAATTTTATGTTAGTAAGAATTTCTTACTTTCTTTTACCTTTATTCCGGGATAATTATCAGGATATTGATGAAATACTGGCTATTCGCATTTATAAACCATCGGCCGCCATACTACGCATATCGCTATCAACCGCTAGAGGGCGCTGAACTGGAAAGTCGAGAATTTGTACACAAAATATCAATTTCCTAAATATTTTATTTTGGAAGATTTTGATCTCGATATCATAAAGTCAACACGAGAACATCAAATACTATAAAGTAAAAATAACAATATATATTTATCTTTACTTGGAAATAGAGGTTTAAAAAGTGTCTGCCTAAGCTGCAAATTAACATTTTTGAAGTTATATGTCAGTCAAAATATAAGACACTTAAAACCAGTCATTTTTTCAACAAATATTGAAATAACTGCTTAAACTAATCAGAAATTGCTTGAATATAAGGCGACCTCTCTAAAATTGCACCCCAATTATTTATGTTGCAAATGCCTGCTACTCAAATATTAGACAGACTAAGTTTAGTCTGCCTAATTTCCTAGTCTGCCTGTTGCCTATATATAGTCTGCTTAACATTGAAAATTTCTATACATACATACATACATACATACATACATACATACATACATATATATAATTCTTTTTTCAACCTTGGCGGTCACCTCTTTTAAAGCTCCCTTAGGCAAACCAAGACCAGACTTTGCATTTCAGTGAGAAACATTGCAGCTGCAATTAAACAATTCTTTTAATATGCTCAGAAATCAAAGTCATGCGGCTAATAGTAATAGACATACATTTTTATAGTCTGCCTAAATTGTGGAACATACAATTAAGCCATTAAGCAGACCATCATTATGAGGACTGTATACATATATCATTCAGTCTACTTAATGAGGATCTTTAATAACAACTTCAGGGATGTTGTTTGATTTAAGCCCAGCACGTTTAAAAATGTTGTTGGTCAACAAGGCCATTGCTATATGCTGGCAGGTTTCAGCTATGGTGAGCTAAACATATATTTTTGTGTGATCCCTTCATGATGTTGGGAATTTGTCAGAAGAGGTTCATAAGTTCATAATATGAAAAAGTAAGAATTTATAAATAGAGAAATCAATTGATTTTTAATTTAACTTGAACACTACTGTTATAGTTTATAGTTGAAATATACTTCTGACAATGAGCTCTAAGAAAATTTAAGATGACTTTCTTAAATGCAAACTGTAACCTTGATCCCTTGGGGTCAAGCGAATGGACTAATATGACTTTTATACATGTAGACAAAGGACAGTTCACACATGGTTCAGGCGAGCTTTCCTGTCTGGCGACAGGTCTTGTTTTTTTTTTTTTTTTTTTTTTTTTGTTGTTTTTTTTTACTGCTAATCTAACCAAAAGATATGTGGAGTCTGATCAACAACAGGATTTGCCAACCATTGGAAGTGATGTTCACCTCAACTTTGCCTGATATTGGCAAAAGCTTTTGATGCTCAGCCCTGACTATCCTGTTATACAAGTCTATTTTGAGCCTTAGGCAGTCAAACTGTAGGCAGACCAAGACCTGACTTTGTGAGATATGTATCTATTTCAAAAAAGAAAAGTCCATCATACACAAATGAATGAATAAACATTTTCATATAAAATTTTATCTAAATGTTATGCTAAACGCATTACATAAAGGGTAGTGCTAGGAAGCTACAAGAAGGTTGGTAAGTGTTGGGTAAGGATATTTGTTATATCACAGTAAAGCTCTACAAAGCTTATGTTGTCTGTTTCAAAAATGCAACTTTCTTCCCGCTTCCTTATCTTGTTATCTTTGCGGCCCAGTCAACCCAATGGGGTCATGTCGAGCGCGGTCAGTTTACTTAGCCGCACGTTAACTGGGCAGGCTTAGTCCTCTAAGCGGTTAACCAGTATTGTGCACATTCTTTCGCCAGAAACTGACAACTGCCCTTCTTGAATCAGCGGAAGCCGGGTCTGGCTGAATATCCCTAATACTATGTACTATGTAACCAGACCCGGCAAAATAGCCCCTAGGTCCGGTTCAATAGCCACTCCTCTTATATCTGAATATGCCCAGGTCTATTTACCCGGACCCGGCAGGATAGCCCCTAAGGGCTATTTGACTGGGTCCAGCTAAAAAGCCACTGCCCAAGAGAAAATAAGTTTATTCATTCATTTGCTGAATATACATATATATTGTGTGTATTTCTTCCATAGGGAGATTTGGTAAAATATAAATGTGTACAATACTACATAAGCAGACACTATACATGTATATACAATTTTTTATACATGTACAAAAAATCAGCTTTAAGCAGACATTTATTGTTTAGCTTTGCCTCATAGAACATCACGTTCAAGACATAGAATAAAATGGTCTTTTCATCGGCAAACGAGTTATATCTAAATTTATCCTTTGGAACAAGACCGCTTTTAGGAAATACCATATTTTTGACTTACTAATATTAATATCTAGGCCCAACTTTTACAAAATGCATTTAGTCTATCAATATTACTTTGCAATCCAGGTTTGGAAGTTGACAAAACTAAGTCGTCTGAATTTAATATTTTCACCATGATTTGTTCGTTAAAATCTGGTTAAGGTTTGGTCCCGACTTCCAACCTAAGTCTCGGCTTTTATACTCTTCCGGTCATATGTTGGAATGTTTACGATTTGATCAGCCTGATCAGTTGCATAACAATAGAGAAGAAAATAAACCTGAAAGACAGTTGTTCACCGCACTTACACATATTGACAGGTCTTGTGTAACTGCCAGCAAGAGACACAAGACCTGTTGATATGTGTGCATATAGTGAATGACTGACTTAAAGGAGCACTGAGGATATTTCAGTGTGCTATTTTGCAATGATACATCTTGACATGGGTTGACAGACTCATAATAACTCACAGCAAAGGCCCAGACAGAGCTGCACATCTGAGCTTTTGCTGTCTCTGTGAAAGTACCTATTTAGACTAATTGCACTTTACTGAGAGACCTATCCAGCTTTTAGATCTACCGTGCTGTGGAATTTTGACAGTTGCATAACAAGAGCTCCGCCAAGCGGGGCATTATACGCCCGTGGCAAGTAATAAGATGCAGCACGTTAACTGGCTCCTGTATAATTCAGTGCTCCGGATATAAACAGTAAGTGGAATTACAAAAAAAAAAAAAACAATAAAATAAAGTAAATAAATAAATAAAAAAAAACATCATTGGTGCATAATCTCTGCTGATATTTGGTGAACCCTAAGCTAAGGGTCCAAGCTGGCCAAGAAATTAAGGGAGAAGTTTGCTGCTTCCAGGGAGACGTGCTTTCTGACGGAGGACACACCACAGAAGCATGGCTATATTATAAGATCATATGAGCCTTTGGCACACTATTACCTCTAAACAATATGCTGTGAAAAGTTTACAAAAACTTTCAAAGGGGCATAAATCTGCAAGTATTTGGTGCACTGTAACCTAAAAATAATATATGTTGCTCCACATCATGATGTAAGTATTGATGAAGTTTCAGCTTGATTGGATGTAAACTGTAGGAGGGTCTAGCCGGAAACAAAAAATTAATAGAAATTTTCAAAGGGGTTTAACTCTGCTAATGTTTGGTGGACTGTAACCTTGAAACAATATGCGCTGCTCCACATCATGGTCTTACTACAAATCAAGTTTCAGCTTGATCGGATGTAAACTGTAAGAGGATTTAGCCAGAAACAAAAAATTAATACCCTTTTCGAAGGGGTTTAACTCTGCTAATATTTGGTGGATTCTAACCTCGAAACAATACGCGCTGCTTCACATTATGGTCTAACTGTACATGAAGTTTCAGCTTGATTGGATGTAAACTGTAGGAGGATTTAGCCATAAACTAAAAATTAATCGAAATTTTCAAAGAAGTATAACTCTGCTAATATTTGGTGGACTGTAACCTCGAAACAACATGCGCTGCTCCACATCATGGTCTAACTATACATGAAGTTTCAGCTTGATCGGATTTAAACTGTAAGAGGAGTTAGCCGGAAACGAAAAGTCTACTGGGATTTTCAAAGAGGCATAACTCTGCTAATATTTGGTGGACTGTCACCTCGAAACAATATGCGCTGTTCCACATCATGGTCTAACCGTACATGAAGTTTCAGCATGATCGGATGTAAAATGTAGGAGGAGTTAACCGGAAATTAAAAGTTTACAGAAATTTTCTAAGGGGCATAACTCTGCAAACATTTTGTGGACTGTAACCACGAAACAATATGCGCTGCGCCACATCATGGTCTAACTATATACCAAGTTTCAGCTTGATCGGATATAAACTGAAGTAGGAGTTAGCCGGAAACGAAAAGGCTATTGAAATTTTCAAAGAGGCATAACTCTGCTAGTATTTGGTGGACTGTAACCTCGAAATAATATGCGCTGCTCCACATCATGGTCTAACTATATATGAAGTTTCAGCTTGATCGGATATAAAATGTAGGAGGAGTTAACCGGAAATGAAAAGTTTACAGAAATTTTCTAAGGGGCATAACTCTGCAAACATTTGGTGGACTGTAATCCGAAACAATATGCGCTGCGCCTCATCATGGTTTAACTACATACCAAGTTTCAGCTTGATCGGATGTAAACTGTAGGAGGAGTTAGCCGGAAGCGAAAAAGTTTACGGACGGACGGACGGACGGACGCCATACCTCGTAACATAATACGTCCCGTTTTTCAAACGGGCGTATAAAAAGTACAAACAAGATGTTGATAAAGTTACTATTTATTAAATACTTGGATGTTGATATTAAAGTTTCTATTTATTAATACATCAACCAAGCATCTGAACAAAAATCTACATAGTTTTATACAGAGGACCTTAAAATAACAGCAGCATTTTTCCCTAAGATTTTGCTGTTAATAAGAATTTGCAGCTTTAAAGGACCCGAACATGTAGCAGTATAATAGGTATTACACTGTTAAAGGACTTTTTTTTTTTTTTAGTTACACACATGATATTTTTGTGTGGGTATTTTTAAGAACCACCTCGGTGAGGCGACTCTAACAACATGTAAGGACTGTTTCTAAGGCTGGCTAATCAGAGCTAAAAAAATAATTGATTATCAGTCCTACCATTGTGACTGATAATCGATTAGTAATCACTGAAGATTTGGTAATAATTTTGCCTAGCTGACTGAGCATGACATATTTTACTGTATGCATTTGGTCAGACAAGCATAAGCAAACAGTGTAGACCCAGATGAGACAATGCCGCAAATGTGGCGTCTCATCAGGGTCTAGACTGTTTGCCACTCATCCAGCCATTTAAGACATTAAAGTGGGTAGTAAATTGTACTTGTTCAAATTTTAGACTAAGTATGGTAAAATTGTTGAGGTGTCTGAATACTAAGGGTAAATACGGTAAAGTAACAGACACAGAAATCAAATGATCGATTATTAGCAAATATGTTATGATAATCATTTTTGTGGTATTTATCGATCAATTAATCGATTACCTGATGAATCGTGCCAGTCTTAACTGGTTCCAGTCATACTATCGTTATGAAGAGTTTTGTTATTATATCAAATGTCCGGAAAGATGGTTGACAGTATTTTTAAAAAGGATAATGTTTCTGTTGAGACTTAAACTTAGACCACTCTCCTGGAAAAAAAAAAACACAAAGAAAGATATGTATGTGTTTAGGTTTCAGACTGGGAAATATTAGGTATCTTTGACTGGATTTTTAATGCTTTACACACATTTTCCCATTTTTTCAGTATATTTATCAAATTTCCACAATAAAATGTTAGGGTCACAGCAAAAGTATGGTTGGAAAACTCGAAACACATATTCAGACACCTCATATATATATTTTTATAGATCCTATAAGAAATAAGAATTGATCAAGCCCACATTTCCTTGAATCTTATCACTGCACATGACCAAAGGTATATTTTCTTGTATAATGATATAAGAGAGATCAATTCAATGTCTCATTTCCCCATGAAACATTTTTGTGAGTACTTGTTATAATCACTTCCCCAGAGGCGATTCCAGCAAGTACCCACAACATATGTATTTATGGAAAAAAAATTCACTATATACATGAAGCTGCATCTTGAATAATGACAATTCTCAGAAGCACTAAAAACATTCATATTTGGCTGTATTTCATTACGTTAACATGCCCTAGCAATGAGGCGGTTCTAATGAGCACCCAAAATTTACGTTTTAAACAAAAATAATAAAACAAGAGGCCCACGGGCCACAGGTCGCTCACCTGAGTGACATAGCCACTGCAGATATGCAGATGTTAGGCAACATTTTTCCAATCCTGTCATCGCAACTAATGAAAAGATCATCCTAATTTTGAAGAAGAATATTATATATGGCATGACAGTCAATGGAGTGTGATCATTTGAACAAACTCTCAGTCACATTTCAACAGTAGGATCAATGTGAAATTTGGTGGCAATTGCCTAAGTGGTTTCTGAAGAATAATTATTTTATACATGTAAACAGCACAGTGGCAGGAAAATATAATAAACATAAACAAGATGGTAGCCATCTTGGATTTCCAATCAGAATGATTTTAGCTACTGTTGACCTACAAGTCACCTCGATACTTCCAATGAACTTTGAGTCAATTGCCCTTTCGGTTCAGTAGAAAAAGTTCAAAACAGATTTTCAAGATGGCCGCTATAGCCGCAATTTGGGATTTCCTATTGCAACGATTTGAGCTATTTTTGATCTACAAGACCGCCGATGCTTCCTACCAAGTTTTGAGCCAAGTGGCCTTTCAGTTCAGAAGAAGAAGGGTAAAATAGATTTTCAAGATGGCCGCCATCTTGGATTTCCGATCGGAACGATTTTAGTTATGTTTATATCAACAAGTCATCCTGATGCTTCCTACGAATTTTCAAATCAACTGGCCCTTTGGTTCAGGAAAATAAGCGAAAAAAAGAGTTTCAAGATGGCCGCCATGACGGCCATCTTGGATTTCAGATCCAAACAATTTATGCTATTTTAGATCTACAAGTCACCGGAATGCTTCATACCAAGTTTCAAGTCTAACGGCCGTTCAGTTCAGGCGAAGAAGCGAAAAATAGATTTTTAAAATGGCTGTCATGGCAGCCATCTTGGATTTCTGATAGGGATGATTTTAGCTTTTTTTTTTCTACATGTCACCCTGACGTTTCCTACCTAGTTTAAAGTCAATAAGCCTTTCGGTTCAGGAGAAGAAGTGAAAAATAGATTTTCAAGATGGCTGCCATGGCGGCCATGTTGGATTTCCTATCGGAATGATTTTAGCCATTTGTAATCTATAAGTCACCTCGATGCTTCCTACCAAGTTTCAATCAATTGGCTGTTGGGTTTAGGATAAGAAGTGAAAAAAAGATTTTCAAGGTGGCCACCATTGCAGCCATCTTGGATTTCTGATCAGCATGATTTTAGCTGATTTTGATCTACAAATTTCCCTGATGCTTCCTACCAAGTTTGTAGTCAATTGGCATTTCGGTTCAGGAGAAGAAGCAAAAAATAGATTATCAAGATGGCGGCAATGGCGGCCATCTTGGATTTCCGATTGGAACGATTTTAGCTATTTTTGATCTATAAGTCACCCCAATGCTTCTTACCAAGATTCGAGTAAATTGGCATTTGGGGTTAGGAGAAGAAGCGAAAAATAGATTTTCAAGTTAGCCACCATGGCGGCCATCTTGGATTTACGATCGGCAGGATTTTAGCATTTTTGATCTACAAGTCAACTTGATGCTTCCGAGCAAGTTTGGAGTCAATTGGCCTTTCGGTTCAGGAGAGGAGGCAAAAAGTAGATTTTCATGATGGCTGCCATGGTGGCCATCTTGGATTTCCGATTTGAACGATTTTAGCTATTTTTGATCTACAAGTCACCCCAATGTTTCCTACCATGTTTGGAGTCAACTGGCTTTTGGGTTTAGGAGAAGAAGCGAAAAATAGAGTTTCAAGATGGCCGCCATGGCGGTTATCTTGGATTTCAGATTGGCACAATTTTAGCCATTTTTGATCTACTAGTCACCTCGATGCTTCCTAGAAAGTTTGGAGTCACTTGGCTTTTTGGTTCAGGAGAAGAAGAGAAAAATAGGTTTTCAAGATGGCTGCCATGGCGGCCATCATGAATTTCCGATCGGCATGATTTTAGCTTTTTTTTGATCTACAAGTCACCCTGATACTTCCTAGCAAGTTTGGAGTCAGTTGGCCGTTCAGTTCAGGAGAAGAAGCGAAAAAGAGATTTTCAAGATGGCCGCCATGGCGGCCATCTTGGATTTCCGATCGGCACGATTTTAGCTATTTTTGATCTACAAGTCATCCCGATGCTTCCTAGCAAGCTTTGAGTCAATTGGCCTTTCGATTCCGGAGAAGAAGCGAAAAATAGATTTTCAAGATGGCGGCCATGGTCACCCCGATGCTTCCTACCAAGTATCAAGTCAATTGGCCCAGGGGTGTAGGAGGAGTAGGCTTTTATAGCATTTGTTTATGCCGCATGACGGACGACGCACGACGGACATTGACTGACCACAATAGCTCACCATGAGCACTTCGTGCTCAGATGAGCTAATAACCCATACCCCTGTATATCCCACTTTTCACTATAAAGTGGGGTTTGCGGGGTTTAAACTGCATGGGCATGTTAACACAATGTCAAGAGCTGGTACCTGTACATGAAACATTCCATGTACATTGTGTTTTACTATCTACTAATAGGAGTCCAGTGATCTTCCAAGACCATTTAGGAATGTTGCTTCTAACATGTCTGCCTCTTCAAACTACATTTCAATGATGAAAATTTATACAAATCACTGTTATTTCAATTCTTAGTCAGTAAAGATTTAAATGCATAAAGATGCATCAGTAAGTTATTTATGATATATATTTTGGCTAATATTGACAAGGTATCGATATATTAAGGATTTTAAAAATTGGTCAACATGTCAGAACATAGCTCCAGATAAGAAGGGGTATCCGCGTAATATTTTTCTTATTTCTCGAGAAAGCATTGTCTTGTAGGTACTCATTAGAAGAGCCCTTTCAAGGCAGTTCTAATGAGTACCCACAACATGGTTTTGTAGAGAAATAAGAAAAGTATCAAAACTATCTGGCTGAAAAAAAGCGCCTTATCTGGAGCTATGTTAGAAGCTGGGTTTTTTGTTAAAAAAGACATGCTTTCTGAAATGTTTGGGGAGAACATTGGGAGTCTTTGCTTCTTATTTAATTTTATCAAAATGCTCCTTTCTGTATTCAGTCACTGCTTCGTTCAATATCTGACAATGTACATTTACAAAGAAGCGATAAACATTTTTAAACAGTTTGTTGTAAGTTTGCTCTTTCTTCCAATTTATACATCTGATAAATCAACAAATAGGTCAGAAGAAGAAGGAGCATATGTCGTGTTTACTTGTTAGAATCACCTCACTGAGGCAATTCTAACAAGTACACACAACATTCATTTTAATTTTAAAATCTGAAGAATTTATCATTTGTTTTTCTGGGTGGACAAGTGAATTTTTGTTTGTGTTGAGGTTTTACGGCCCAGTCAGTTTACCTAACCACACATTTACTGGATAGGCTTAGACCTCTAAGCGGTAGGACAAGTGAATTTCCACGATTTACTTGCCCTTGGACAAGTGCAAAATTTTGTTATTAATTCCACAGCTCTATCTCGCCCAAATATAAGTTACTTGTGTATGCTAGTTAAGGCAAGAAATTGTGTGTCACTTATGTGTACTAGTTAAGGCAAGAAAGTGAGGAAGCAGTTTCTCAAAATATACAGAACATAATTTTGGCAGCATACATGTATCTGCCTTGATGAAGTTTTCATTTCTTTTAACAGGCACATTGATATTATCCTTTGGTGGCACAAAAACAATTAATATACATTCAGATATACCAGTGATATTAAGCTGTCCCTGGGTCTGATAATAGTAATCATGCTTGTCTGACAGAAAATATTTCCCAGTACTGTCTTTTTTTATATAAAATTTGTTTGAATCTATTTCCTTTTGAAACTTGGACTTTTTTTTAAAAACAATGTACGGACATTTCACCTCTAGCAACTTAATTTCTCCATTTTCTATTATCAATCTGTCTGGTGATGCACCTAGAAATGGAATCTGATAATTAACAATCAATCAAACAGGACTTCCGTCACACTTATTTACATTTTGTATTTCTAGAAACAAAGCACTCGCTACATCTTCATATTGTATACCATGCCTTACGCTCTGACTTGTGAAAAATGACCTTTTTTGTTCAAAAGTTTTCACAGGATCTGTAGAATTTTTCAGACCACAGAATGTTCTGAAAGTAGATGCTGTGATTCTGTGCTGTCTTTGTCTAAACCAGAAAGCATTTTTACTTTGCGGTCGAGTTCTTTTTTCAATAATTTCAAACTCTTTGTCACTCAAATCAACCAAATTACTACATGTATACTGTAGTTTAGTGCTCTCATCAAGTTCATCAATGTAGTAAGAGAATCAGATATCGAAACTTGTATTTCTTACAGAAGTAAAGAGTCTCTCATGCAGGTTTAGAATGCTCTCTTGTTGTTTGGTGAGAACAGGAGTACACTCATTACTTCGAATAGTCTCCAATACAGGAAGTTTGACTCCAGATGCATCATACAGCTTTACTAACTTTTCAATTTTCAGGTCTGTCATTTTGGCAAAATCAGGAACATGATTATGGTTCACCACAGTAGAACTCAGCTCTCTTTTAATTGGTTTGTTTGGATCATGTTTAGCAAACTTTATTTCACTGAATAAGAGTGGATCATCTGTCAGTGGTTTCCTCACATGCAACATTTGAAGTTTATCAGTACACGATTTCATCTGGGGAAATGAGATTACAAAATCAATCAATGTGTAAAGAACTGCCACCGTATGTTTACACTGCCCATATATTCCAGCCTGACTAGAGCAGGTAGCCCATTTTAATTTTTTACCTCCATCTTTAAAACAGAGATACACTGTGTACGTATTTGGTTTCATTTTTGGTGCACAAACACTGCGGAAATAAATGTACTTTCCCACTTTATTACTTGATCAACTTTTTACACGTTCTTCCCGACAGATGTTGTATCCCTCATTTCTGTGTCTCTTTGTTGTAACATGTTCAAGAATGACTGTCTCGTCTATGTCTTCTATCCACAAGTCTTCTCCCCATCCTTCTTTAGAAGCAACTCTGCCTTGAAATCCTAGTAGCCCTGAAAATATTCAAAGAGTCATTTAAAAGAAAACCAGGGGAAATTAGGCCCTGAATTGCTCATCTGAGTCCGAGCCCGTTCAAAGCTGTACCATCCCTACGCTTTGCCATATACACCTCAAAAGGAACAAAATTTTGGTAATAACAAAGAATTTGTCACTGATCTATTCTAAATAAGTCTGACTTTTTCCAGAATTTCCAAGATTTTATAATGTATATAAACATAGCTCTTGATAAGGCGCTTTTTCCAACAAATATAACAATATATATTTATCTGTAATTTTCTTATTTCTCGACAAAAACATATGTTGTGGGTACTCATTAGAAGCACCTCGCCAAGGCACTTCTAATGAGTACCCTCAACATATGTTTTGGTCGAGAAATAAGAAAAATATTAACTCTTATCTAGGCCTATGATATATACAGTCGAACTGCAATGGCTCGAACATCTTTGGGACCATAGAAAATTGTTCGAGACAAGGGTAGATCGAGCCACTGAGGGTTAATCATGGCACCAGTTCAGGAAGCAAATAGCGATAATTTAGGGAAATTTTTTCGATTTTCTGTTCTTCTCTCCCTTCCGCTGATTCAAGAAGAGCAGTTGTCAGTTTCTGGCGAAAGAATGTGCACAATGCTGGTTAGCCGCTTAGAGGACTAAGCCTGCCCAGTAAACGTGTGGTGAGGTAAACTGACCGCGCTCGACATGACCCATTGGGTTGCCTGGGCCGTAAAACCTCAACACAAACAAACTTTTCGATTTTCTACACAATGATTGTATGCTGAGTGTACTCATTAGAATAACCTTGATGAGGCGGTTCTAGTGAGTACATACAACATACAATTTCATGATAAAATAAGAAAAAATCCCTAAATATTTGTTTTCTTGAGCTATTGGAAGGATTTTGTAGGGACTGAAAAAAAGAGTTCGAATCATCCAGGGCAAACGAGCCATCCAGGTTTGAGCCATTGAGGTTATACTGTATAATGTTATCTAAAATATAAAATATGATCATCATGGTCCCTACATGCTTCATGCCAAATTTGGTGCAAATTCCTTAAGCAGTTCTGGAGAAGAAGAATTTCAAAGTGTTTTACCATATATGGACATGGCGGCCATCTTGAATAATGGATTTGCATAAAAACACAAACTTTAATCCCCCCCACCCCCCTTTGCTCAGATGCTTAATATGAAATATGAGCCCAAGGGGAGATGTTGTTTGAAAGTGCAATTTTGTCATCATGTATATGGCTTAAGCTGGGGGCATACATGCCTTTAGGCACATTTTTTCTTAAAAAATTGTTTCATTAATCATGTCTCACATTTTTCAAACCAATTCCTTGAAAAATTATCAAAACAGAAATTTTCACCATTTTTTTTTTTTTTTTTTTTTTTTTTTTTTTTTTTCGACAAAGTCTGTATGGTATAGCAGGGGTATTTGTTATCCAAACCTTACGAAAAATATAAAATATGATCATCGTGGCCCCTACATGCTCCATGCCAAATTTTGTCCAGAAGAAGATTTTTGAAGGGTTTTTACGGGCATGGCAGCCATCTTGAATAACGGATTTGCATAGAAACACAAACTTTAATTTCCCCTTTGCCTAGATGTTAAATATGAAATATGGCCTTGATGGGCCCAGTGGCTCAGAAGATTATTTTATTTTAAAAATGTTGACGACATCGATGTCATCGACGGACCAATGCCCATCCTATAAGCTCCCCCAAAGCCTTTGGCTCTGGTGAGCTAAAAAAAACTACTATGTTAATATTCCATAAGGCACACTTCTATATGAAGTGACTCAAAAGTATGTGGGGTCTGGAGACTGTTGGCTGTATAATATTTATAATATTCTTCTACTACAGATTAAGCAAATATTGCTGGGACTGATACAAACAACATGTCAAATTTGACAAAATCAATGGACCATGAAATATAGGTCATGGTCTTACAGTATTATTGCACTGATGGCAAAAAAGTGTTAGGGAAGATTATTTATTTCCTTGAACGGCCTGCTGGGTTTTAAGCAAATGCTGTAATATAACTTTTACAAACAAACAAATGTACATGAAAAGTGGATGTAATCATAGCATCAGTTGGTTTGTGTCTTTGCATCTCAGCAGCAGCCAGCCAAGTTTTATAGTTAATAGGAAAGACTTTTATCACCATCACTGCAGTGGTTCCCAGTCTCCTTGGACCTGATGTTACTTTGTGGCTTCTAGACTAGCCACTTACCAAATGAGCTAAAATCAAAACATTTTATGGACCTGAACACCGGCCTCGGTGGCTCAGTTGGATGCGCCGTCCGACTTGAGACCAGGAGGTCGCCGGTTCAACCCCCGATGAGGTTGGCAACATTCTTTCGTAGAGATTGATCGTGAAATATTTTTTACGGTCATTCTCTCCCTTCCGCTGTTTCAAGAAGGGCAGTTGTCAGTTTCTGGCGAAAGAATGTGCACAATACTGGTTAACCGCTTAGAGGACTAAGCCTGCCCAGTAAACGTGTGATTAAGTAAACTGACCGCGCTCGACATGACCCCATTGGTTTGACTTGGCCGTAAAACCTCAACACAAACAAACAAAGCCATCGCCATGTGTAGTGCAACAGCTTTTCCTGAACTTTCGTTCAGACAAACTAAAAATGGCTTAACATGCATTCTCCAGACACTAAGTTAAAAAGAAAAAAATAAAAAAAAATCCAGGGAGACCCCCAATAAGAAGTAGTAACGCCTCCTCTCATACAAGCTTTCCTCCCCCTCTACCAGCAGCCCCTCTGGATTCAGGTCATACAAGGGATAAAAACTGTTCCATGCTGTATATAATGTAAAAATTTGGATACCTTTTTTTTGACATGACTGGATTCTCTGACATTAGGTCAATGCAACCTGGGCAGTGCCATCTAGCTACAGCTTCAGCTTCATCTTCATCCACTCCCACACAAGCTGGATGAAACCACTCCTGACAGAAGTCGCAACACATCATCATTTTGTTTTCATCATTTGGCTGACGACAAACGCAGTACAGTCTCCTACATGTATCTGTATCAATTTCACTTTGTGCCTTCCTCTTCTTCCCCATGGTAGAGCAGTCTCTGTGAAAAAGAAAAGAACATTATGCAAAACTCATGGAACACACAACTGATGATAATTTAAAAGAGGATTTTACAACACGGTACTCTTTTTGCAACAGATTTAGCTGTTTGGAGGGGGTAAAAATGGCCAAAAATGCATGTATTTTTTTTACTTTTGCAAAACAGAGGTAAAATATATGCCAAATTTTAGGTTTTAAAAGGTGTATGTTTTGCATAGAGGTAAAATATATGCTATATTTAGGGTTTTAAAGGTATATATTTTGGCATTTTGGCATAAGGAGTGGTACACGTACCACCCCTGATGATAATCCAAATACAATGTACTCTCATAAGGACTGTTTTACAACTGGATAACATCCCTAGCTTTCTTGTTGCTTTGACAGGGGTGGTACACGTACCACTTCAGGACCAAAATCCAGCCGTCTCTTTGTTCCATAGAAATATTTACCATAAACTTGAAAATATTGATTTTAAGATCCTTCTCTTAAAGTGGTACACGTACCACTCTCTGGATTGTGACCTTTTTCTAATTGTGTTATTGTAACAGTTGTTATCTCCACTACCGATAATCTTCCGGTTCTTAACAGCAAGTGGTACACGTACCACTCCAGACCATAAATCCATTGTTTCTCAAACCCATAGGCATATTTACCATAACTTTGAAAATAAATATTTTTTAGACTTCTTTTAAAGTGGTACGTGTACCACTCCCTTGATTTTGGCCACTTGAGATTATTGTTATTGTAAAAGTTGTTATCTTATTTCAGATAACCTTTTGTTTCCTCAATGACAAGGAGTGGTACACGTGCTTCTTCGCCCTATAGAAATATTTATCATAAATTTGAAAAATATTGATTTTTAAGACCCTTCTCTTAAAGTGGTACACGTACCACTCTCTGGATTGTGACCTTTTTTTCTGATCGTTGTTATAATATCAGTTGTTATCTCCACTACCGATAATCTTTCGATTCTTAACAGCTAGTGGTACACATACCACTCCAGACCATAAATCCATTTTCTCTCAAACCCATAGCCTTCATTCAAAGTGGTACGTGTACCACTCCCTGGATTTTGACCACTTGAGATTGTTGTTATTGTAAAAATGATTATCTTATTTCAGATAATCTTTTGGTTTCCTCAATGACAAGGAGTGGTACACGTACCACTCTAGACCAGAAATTCATCTGCTTATTTGCCCCATAGAAATATCAATCAATAAATGTTAAAATATTGATTTAAGACTCTTTTCTCAAAGTGGTACGTGTACCACTTGATGGATATAGACTTCTTTTGATTTTACCAGTAGTTATTGTAACAATTATCTACACTTCAGCTGTTCTTTGAGTTTCTTTGACAGAAAGTGGTACACGTACCACTCCAGACCATAAAGTCATCTGCCTCTTGGGCATGTCGCCGGCAAGAGAGACAACTCTCACTTTCTTCGTTATATACTTATGTCCCGTGAAGCCGAAACCTTGTGCAGACCATAACTTCCATACTGTCTGAGATAATTAAAAAATATTGGGTAGATGCCACACACAAGAAGAATAACTTCCCTTGTTCTCTATCTAGTTATCTCCTCTGAACGAGTTTCTTAGTCGAATTGTTGTGCGCTCCATAACTTCTAAACGGTTTCTAATGTTTTGATAATATTTGACAGAGGCATAGATAAGGACCAGTAGTGTGTTGCGTGCAAGAGAACTTTCTCCATTATATACTAATCTCCCGTGAAACCGATATCTTGTGCAGGCCATAACTCCCATCTGTTTAGAGTTAACTTGACAATATTTAGTAGGGGCATAATAGGTCAAGTAGGATTGTCACATGCAAGAAGGACAACTTTTGCTCTGTGACCGTTTTACTCTAATAAACAGACAGCAGATAACTTTACAAGACATTTATCTTGGCTTTTTTTGTGAATATGTAGACTCACAAATTTAAAGTATTTGGAAATAATGTATGTCCTGTGCAGATAATATTAAATTATCACATCAAAAGTCACTAATAGATTATTTTTGTAAAAAAATAATAAAGAACATGCAAATATAAAATCATTTACAGTGCACCTATAATTGTTTTTACTTATTAATTTTGCCACATTCGTTCTTATCTTTGCATCTTTCTGTGCGTTGTTTCAATATTTTTATGATATCTTATTCAAGGACCATTCTATATGTAGCACCAAATGTAAACTCAGATGAGACGTGCAGGCTCATGTAAGGCTATGGTGGTCGCGTATCATAAGGTTGTTTTATCGTCAAGTATACATTAATTTGTGGTCTTTCGTTATAGGCAGATTTTTAAAACTGCATGCATGTCCTAAGTTCAGTTAAATTCACTTGATTTGGGTGGGGTGGGGGGAGGGGTAGAATTAGATTAAAATATAAATAATCCATAGTTCAATATCCATTAAAACACACCTGTTGTTCACAAATTTCTAAATTATAATTCGCTGTCCATAAAACTGTCGCTGTCCAGAATTCTACTAATCCACCAGTTAAGCTTTAATTGACCACCTGCGGAGTACACTTATGTAACCTAGGCCATGTGTTTTTCTAAGATATGTCAAATACTCACGACAATGTATACGCGTAAAAAAAAGAACTGGTGCAGAAATAAGATGCTGTTTCTGTATTTACCCTAAGTATCTGGACACTTCGACTCTTAAAATACTTGTTCTAAGTACAATTTACTACCCAGTGGGTTGTCTAAAAAAATCTGGATGGGTGGAAAACAGTGTAGACTTAATGGGACGCCGCGTTATGCTTGTCTGTCCGAAAGCACACGGTAAAAGGGTAAGTATATAGTAAGACATATTTCGGCCCAGAAATATTTTAGTAAATAGACTGTAATGAGAATTGAGGCTAATGTGTGAAATTATTTATTTGGGTCACTTTGCACAGTCTAATCAAGGCATTTGTTGTTTTACGTGAATCGACTCGATTAAGAACATAGATGATTTTATTGTTTACGTATATATAAATGCCTCAAGGCTATTATTATTGCTATCATTTGCCAGAATGTCGTCGGCACATTGCGTCCAGTGTAGACACGACCAGACTTTGCTGTATCAACATTATATATAATTCACAGTGCAGAAATCTGGGATAATTTAACAGACTGCAAATTGATTTTTTTCCCCTCGACAACAGGATTTGACATCATTCGTGCTTATTGTCTCCAATTATAGGCAATTTGCATGAAATGTCGAATCTTTTATGCTGTGAAAAAATTAAAATGTTTCAAAATGTCGTCTGCTGAAAAATTTACCCAGCGTGCTAAGCGTTAACTGACCATACGCAGGGTATTATGTGTGTGTGTGTGTGTGTGTGTGTGTGTGTGTGTGTGTGTGTTTTATTCGGGCGTAAAGTCATCTTCAAAAATCCATCAGTCATAACGCGACGATGTCTAGATATAGCTAGTATCTCAGTACTCACTTTAAGAGTGTTGCATCGCTGAGTTTTACGCCAAAGACACTTGACAAGATATTCCACCCAGTCACATTATACCGATACTGGGCTGATCACTCCAGGTTTCAAGATCTTCTTTCTTAATCTTGGGCGCCAAGCGAAAGAGCAGCTTGCACAATTTTTAAAATCGGATACTGTGATATAACAAAGGCCACGTGGTTTGTCTTAGCTCTGTCAAAGTTGAGTAGACTAAATGGAAAATGAGATGAATTTCAGTATACATGAGATCAGGAATATGTGAAATGGGACAAAATATAGACGGTATTAGATCAAGGCAAAGCAAGAAGATTAGCACTCTATATTTGATACCAAAAGTGGTTATTTTTTTCTGAATTGATATATACTTTAAACAATATTGCGAATAATAGAATCTTGCGAATGATAAGAGTCCACGCAAGGAAGTATACATGTTTATTCACAGCGGATTATAATTTGTGTGTGTGTGTGTGTGTGTGTGTGTGTGTGTGTGTGTGTGTGTTCTCTAATATATAAGTGGTTTGATAAAGAGTAGTGTATGCTTATTTATAATAGTATATTACATAAGGTTGTTTTATTGTTGTAAGGACACGTTATTTGCAGTCTTTTGTTAATAGCCAATATTAACGCCACAAGCATACTGGCAGGGAAAAGTTATCGAACAGACCCTGATCATAAAACGCGCGAAAGGAAGGGTGGTCAGAATCTTCGATTATTTACATATGACATAGTGATTATACATTATAACTATTCAAGTATATCTTGGCTGGATAATGATGGCAATAATAATAGCCTAGAGGGATTTATATATACATTGTAAACAATAAAATTAACACTTGGGATTTATATATAAATTGTAAACAATAAAATTAACACTGTTCTTAATTATCATTTGAGTCGAATCATGTAAAATGGAATTTAAAGTAATTGTTACAGTGACAGTGATTATGACAATTATTCACTAGTTGGTTTTTCTATGAACAAAAGTTAAAAAAGCAAACAACAAATACTCTGATGAGACAGCGCAAGTGACCCAAAGAAGCAATCTCTAATTCATTTATATACTAAAATATTTCTGGACTGAAATATTGTGAATACCCTATTTACCATAAGCATTCGGACAGACAGGATTAAACAAACAGTATAAACCCTGATGAGACGCCGCATACCGCTGCCTTTCATCAGGGTCTACACTGTTTGCAACTCATCCAACACGTTTTAGACACTATGTACTGTAGTAAATTGTACTTGTTCAAATTTTAGAACAATTATGGTAAAGGGTAAATACGGTAACAGCATCTTCTATCTATGTCTAAACAAGTAATGGATGGTTAATGCCATGAAAGAACGTGTACCATTTTTTTTACATGTATGAATTGTCATGAGGATGAGACGAATCAGGGAAAAACACATGGACCCGGTTACATAATTGTGTCCTAACTGCATATTCTACGCAGGTATGGTCAGTTTAAGCGTAACTGATGGATTAACAGAATTCTGGACAGCGACAGATTTCTTGGCCGCGGATTATAGTTTAAAAATATGTGAACAACAAATATATTTTCATAGATATCGGACTACGGATTATTTATATTTTTTTTTTTCAAATCTAGTTTTATTATTATTATTAGTAGTAGTAGTAATAGTAGTAGTAGCAGTAGCAGTATTTTCAAATCTAATTTTATTCCGAAATATGAGAACAGAAATTAGGATACAGTTGCGGTTAAAAAAATCTGCTTATCGTGAAAGACAGCAGATAAATGTCTTCTTATTATTAACAACAATACAACATTATGATAAGCGACCACAGTAGTCTTACATCAGCCTGCACCTCCACAAAGTTTGATCTGAGTTAACATTGGGTGCTACATACAAAATGTGCCATCAAACACCGCTGGTTCGACAAAGACTGCGGACAAGTACATTCAAACAGCGAACAGCACAAGACGTCTATGCGCATATTCTAAAAGCGAACATCACGTACGGGCCCTGATAAGACTGCACGAGTTGGTACATTCTAGTAGCGAACAACAAAGGCCCTGATCCGTGCCTTTTGACAGATCCATTTTAAATTTAAAGGGTGTCAGACTTTCTGTAAGTTATTAAAACTTCCTGTACACAAAGTAATCAATGGTGACTCTGATCAGATTCCGCGTTCTACATCTGGTCTGGCTCTAGAGCAATCAGATTCATTTTTGTCCTGGGCTTGGCTTGCGTAGCCGCAAAGGTCAAAGTAGTCATATCAAATTTTAACTCATGTGAAAGCCTTTACAAAAAATACCGGAGTAAAAATTAAAAATGCAAAGTATCGTTTGTAAGGCATTCAACGGTTTATAAAGACGAACGGAGAGAGAGAGAGAAAGATATATATATAGTTCTTTCATCCTTGATTTTATTGATTAAAATATTAATGAAACGCGGCAATCATTATTGATGTGCATGAATATATTTATACTTTGTTATCAAGGTGAGAAAACTACCTGTAGGTAGTCTGTAATCCTTAATGATAATCCAGGTGTGACTGTGAAGTGTGAAAATGCATGTGTATTAATTAAGTATGGTTTGTTTGACCTTTGACTT
Organism: Anodontia alba; assembly: GCA_964016985.1. Taxonomy (NCBI): domain Eukaryota; kingdom Metazoa; phylum Mollusca; class Bivalvia; order Lucinida; family Lucinidae; genus Anodontia; species Anodontia alba. The sequence continues at coordinate 73,543,589 of OZ024824.1, read as the reverse complement.
TGTCGGGGAGTGGCGACCGGACAGTCCTAAAACGCGAAAAAAAGAAGAAGAAAAAAAAAAAGACATGACCTTTAAAGTGTTGAGTGGGCCATTAAACTCAAACCTACCAACTTAATTCACCTTAAGATTAATTGATTGTTCCAAAACATTTGCTGTGCTTTAAGGATTAAAGTGCAAATCATGTATTATAAGAAATTACTGTGCGGTTAAAAAATCTTAGGCTGAGACCAAGGTAAAGCGCCAGTCAAACACGATATATATATACGATATGAATGCTCTGCCAATTCACATGATCACATCAGGACTTATTTTCAAATGTTGTCTGCTACAAATTTTGCTTAGAGCTTTAAGGGTTTAGGTGCTTATCATGTATTATCATATATTTATTCAATTTACTTTGTCCAAATATTTAGGATATATGCGATAATTACAGCCACCTGATGGGTGAACATTTGCTGTCAAGTATATGATCGGACTGGTCTGCACTGTCAGCATTCGCTGAAGACACAGTTTAACTTGGTGTGGCTCACATTGCTTGATGCAATGCTTTGCATGCTGGGTAAAAAAATCAGATAACATTGAAATATTTTTTTTTATCATTTTTCCAAGTACAATTTGTAAGTAGGCTTTGACATTTCATTCTTTAGAAAACGATTCGTATGAACTGTCAACTTATTTTCTAGGGAAAATAACAAAACTATCATCAGTTTGTTGTCGGTTGAATTTGTTAAGTGCATGCTACATTGAGCCATACTGAGACATATTGTATAATTTAAGTAAAGTAACATCTTTTTAAGTCTCGTTTAATGTTTGTTATAGCTAGGCTCAGTTGTTCAAAGCATTGTTAGCTTTGCAAGCTCGTTGATGACAGACTCATTAACTGTTTAGCTAAGGTATTTTCAAATACATTGATAGTCTTTTGCTGCAAAAAAGTTATGAACTTCGCGAAAATATGATTGAGTCAGTCTAAGCTCCGGATAAGGAAACTATTTTCTTATTTCTTCATGAAAATATATATTGTGGTTACTTATTAGATGCGCCTCTACGAGATACTCATAATTTATGTTTTCATCGGGAAACAAGATCAGTTTTTGCCTTATCTGGAGTTATGAAGCCTTACCACATAATGCGAACAGTGAAGGTCTAGATCAGCCTGCGCATCCCCGCTGTATGCTTTTGTCCAGTACACTGTAATAAATGTGAACAATTGGATTTTCTGATCGCATTTGCGGATGACCAGGTTTATCTGTGACTTCGCTGATTGAGTATGCGCTATGACCCTGAGATGAACTGATGCGCGACTCAAGAAAATGGCGTGCTGTCTGATCAGACCTTTTTATATCCAGCATACAGAATTGATGGATACTGTAGTCAAACTCCAATCAGACTGTGTCGAGCATTTATTGGTGTAAAGTGCTAATAAAACTTGCCTTTTAATATGAATCGTCTGCTAGACGGCCGATTCACATGGAATGTCAAGCCTTACTTTCTCTCGAAAGATAATTGTAACGCGTGATAAATAACAAAGGATATCTAAGACAAAACAGAATTCTAATTGACGAAAAGGGAAAGCCGTGATCTGTTACATGAAGTATCAAATATTTTGGGGAGTGGGGGACAAATTGGGTGGGGGATATATTTCAAAATGACGTCTGCTGGAATTTTACACAGTGTGTAAAGTGTTAATTGACAACTGGCGGGGTTCTATTACGTATTTAACTGAAGTCGAGTGTTTTGTCTTAGAACGGTCAAAATAGAGTTGATAAAATGGAAATTAAATTAAATTAAAATAAAATAAAAATAAAATAAATAAATAGCTACCAAAAGAGATGACAGATCCCTCGACCGAATCACTACTTCAACATTTGATGTTACTGTATATTTCAATAAGATATCATAAAATTATTGAAACAACGCAAAGGAAGATGCAAAGATAGTACGAATGTGGCAAAATTAATAAGTAAAAACAATTATAGGTGCACTGTAAATGATTATATTTTTGCATATTCTTTATTCAGTTTTTTACAAAAATAATCTATTAGTGACTTTTGATGTGATAACTTAATATTATCTGCACAGGACATACATTATTTCTAAATACTTTAAATTTGTGAGTCTACATATTCACAAAAATAGCCAGGATAAATGTCTTGTAAAGTTATCTGCTGTCTGTTTACTAGAGTAAAACTGTCACAGAGCAAAAGTTGTCCTTCTTGCATGCGACACTCCTGCTTGACCTATTATGCCCCTACTAAATATTGTCAAGTTAACTCAAACAGATGGGAATTATGGCCTGCACAAGATATCGGTTTCTCGGGAGATTAGTTTGTAATGGAGAAAGTTCTCTTGCACGCAACACACGACTGGTCCTTATGTATGCCTCTGTCAAATATTATCAAAACATTGGAAACCATTTAGAAGTTATGGAGCGCACAACAATTCGACTAAGCAATTCGCTCACAGGAGATAACTAGATAGAGAACAAGGGAAGAGTTATTATTCTTGTGTATGACATCTACCCAATATTTTTTAATTATCTCAGACAGTATGGAAGTTATGGTCTGCACAAGGTTTCGGCTTCACGGGACATAAGTATATAACGAAGAAAGTGAGAGTTGTCTCTCTTGCCAGCGACACACCCAAGAGGCAGACGACTTTATTGTCTGGAGTGTTACGTGTACCACTTTCTGTCAAAGAAACTCAAAGAACAGCTGAAGTGTAGATAATTGTTACAATAACTACTGGTAAAACTAAAAGAAATCTATATCCATTGAGTGGTACACGTACCACTTTGAGAAAAGAGTCTTAAATCAATATTTTAACATTTATTGATTAATATTTCTATGGGGCAAATAAGCAGATGAATTTCTGGTCTAGAGTGGTACGTGTACCACTCCTTGTCATTGAGGAAACCAAAAGATTATCTGAAATAAGATAACAAGTTTTACAATAACAACAATCTCAAGTGGTCAAAATCCAGGGAGTGGTACAGATACCACTTTGAATGAAGTCTAAAAAAATATTTGTTCTCAAAGCCTATGGGTTTGAGAGAAAATGGATTTATGGTCTGGAGTGGTACGTGTACCACTTGCTGTTAAGAATCGAAAGATTATCGGTAGTGGAGATAACAACTGTTACAATAACAATAATCAGAAAAAAAGGTCACAATCCAGAGAGTGGTACGTGTACCACTTTTAGAGAAGGGTCTTAAAATCAGTATTTTCAAATTTATGGTAAATATTTCTAAGGGGCAAAGAAGCAATTTAAGGTAAATATTTCTAAGGGGCAAAGAAGCAGATGAATATCTGGTCTAGAGTGGTACGTGTACCACTCCTTATCATTGAGGAAACAAAAGGTTATCTGAAATAAGATAAAAACTTTTACAATAACAACAATCTCAAGTGGTCAAAATCAAGGGAGTGGTACACGTACCACTTTAAAAGAAGTCTAACAATATTTATTTTCAAAGTTATGGTAAATATGCCTATGGGTTTGAGAAACAATGGATTTATGGTCTGGAGTGGTACGTGTACCACTTGCTGTTAAGAACCGGAAGATTATCAGTAGTGGAGATAACAACTGTTACAATAACACAATCAGAAAAAAGGTCACAGTCCAGAGAGTGGTACGTGTACCACTTTAAGAGAAGGGTCTTAAAATCAATATTTTCAAATTAATGGTAAATATTTCTATGGGGCAAAGAAGCAGATGAATATCTGGTCTAGAGTGGTACGTGTACCACTACTTGTCATTGAGGAAACAAAAGGTTATCTGAAATAAGATAACAACTTTTACAATAACAACAATCTCAAGTGGTCAAAATCAAGGGAGTGGTACACGTACCACTTTAAAAGACGTCTAAAAATATTTATTTTCAAAGTTATGGTAAATATGCCTATGGGTTTGAGAAACAATGGATTTATGGTCTGGAGTGGTACGTGTACCACTTGCTGTTAAGAACCGGAAGATTATCAGTAGTGGAGATAACAACTGTTACAATAACACAATCAGAAAAAAGTCAGTCCAGAGAGTGGTACGTCTACCACTTTAAGAGAAGGGTCTTAAAATCAATATTTTCAAATTAATGGTAAATATTTCTATGGGGCAAAGAAGCAGATGAGTAACTGGTCTAGAGTGGTACGTGTACCACTCCTTGTCATTGAGGAAACAAAAGGTTATCTGAAATAAGATAACAACTTTTACAATAACAACAATCTCAAGTGGTCAAAATTAAGGGAGTGGTACACGTACCACTTTAAAAGGAATCCAAAACATATTTAGTTTCAAAGTAATGGTAAATATGCCAATAGGTTTGAGAAACAATGGATTTATGGTCTGGAGTGGTACATGTACCACTTGCTGTTAAGAACCGGAAGATTATCAGTAGTGGAGATAACAACTGTTACAATAACACAAGCAGAAAAAAGGTCACAATCCAGAGAGTGGTACGTGTACCACTTTAAGAGAAAGGCCTTAAAATCAATATTTTCAAGTTTATGGTAAATATTTCTGTGGAACAAAGAGACGGCTGTATTTTGGACCTGAAGTGGTACGTGTACCACCCCTGTCAAAGCAACAAAAAAGCGGGGGATGTTATCCAGTTGTAAAACAGTCCTTATGAGAGTAAATTGTATTTGGATTATCATCAGGGGTGGTACGTGTACCACTCCTTATGCCAGAATGCCATAATATATACCTTTAAAACCCTAAATATAGCATATATTTTACTTCTATGCAAAAACATACACCTTTTAAAACCTAAAATATAGCATATATTTTACCTCTGTTTTGCAGAAGTAAAAAAAATACATGCGTTTTTGGCCATTTTTACCCCCTCAAAACAGCTAAATCTGTTGCAAAAAGAGTACCGTGTTGTAAAATCCTCTTTTAAATTATCATCAGTTACACAAAGTCTTGTTAACAGACAAATTAATGTTCTATGAATCAGCGGAAGGGAGAGAATGACCTAAGAAACAATTTCATAATCAATCTTTACCAAAGAATTTTGCCGGACCGGAGAATCGAACCCGCGACCTCCTGATTATCGGTCGAATAAGCATTCGACTGAGCTATCGGACCCAGCACGGCTACAAGTGGCTGACATGTTACTAGTGCTTCAAATAACACTGTAGACGGAAAGATTGATCGGGATTTTTTTAATTTTGCCTCATTTACATGACTTTGTTTTGACCAAGTCTGTAAATCTTTAGATCAAATAGTCTTTGACTTTATAGACTGTCTAAAACTTTATGACTTTCTTAGACCTGGGTATACCGATTTTCCGTCAAATACAAGGATACTGCCACAGGGCATAGGTATATAGCTGCTTAAACTGCTTTGTGGTACAAGGTGGCTTTTACAATGACGTAGTAGGCTGTTATTAGCATACAAGAGGTCCAGCCAGGTTGTATAAATTTTTTCACCTGCTACATTTGGCACCATTGTAAGTAACTCATATGTGCATTACATCTCCTTGAGTCTCATTTCCCACGACTCTCGGATTGAAGTTTGAGAATTAATTTCAATGTGAAGGGACAGAATGTCACAGGGTATATGTAAACAGCACATTTATACTGCCTTCTGGTGGGAGGCGGCTTTTACAGCCACATGGTAGTCTTTGCTTAGCATACAACAGTCCCTGGTTTGATTCCTGGTCAGGGCTTATGCATTTTTCACCTGCTACAATAAAACTGTAAAAAATTATGTAACTGGAACTCTTTTTATATCTGCATGATATTACAATTCGTTTTTATTTGCACCACTAGTTTATGGTGTAGAGACAGACTGAGTTATTATACTATGTGCGACTACTAGTTCTTTCCGAACTTATAAATCAAAATGAAGTATTTCGCAGCATACTGGTATTGATTCTGCTGCATACTGTTAAACAGATCATGAGATGCGTGGAATTTATGTTAGTAAGAATTTCTTACCTTCTTTTACCTTTATTCCTGGCTAATTGTAAGGATATTGATGTAATACTGGCTATTCGCATTTATAAACCATCGGCCGCCATATTACGCTTTTCGCTATCAACCGCTAGAGCGCGCGCTGAACTGGAAAGTCGCGAATAGTTATTTGTGGTACACAAAATATCAATTTCCTAAATATTTTATTTTGGAAGATTTTGATCTCGATATCATAAAGTCAACACGAGAACATCAAACACTACAAAGTAAAAATAACAATATATATTTATCTTTACTTGGAAATAGAGGTTTAAAATTTGTCTGCCTAAGCTGCAAACTAACATTTTTGAAGTTATATGACAGTCAAAATATAAGACACTTAAAACCAGTCATTTTTCAACAAATATTGAAATAACTGCTTAAACTTATCAGAAATTGCTTAAATATAAGGCGACCTCTCTAAAATTGCACCCCAACTATTTATGTTGCAAATGCCTGCCTCTCAAATATTAGGCAGACTGAGTTTAGTCTGCCTAATTTCCTAGTCTGCCTGTTGCCTATATATAGTCTGCTTAACATTGAATATATAAGCTATAGCAACAAGAGGGATAAATCTCAGTGCTCCAGCTAGGATTTTAGGGCAGAGGGGTGCTGGGTAGGGCACCTTTGCGCGTGCGGGCAAAAACATAGGGCACTTTTTTTTTCTTTGAAATGGTCAGTTATCAGTACCCTTAAGATCTATAGTGTACTGTGCAATTCAGCCTCGTGTAACACAGATCTATTACTTTATTTTTGATCTAAGAAACAGGTAACAGAGAAATAAATTAAATGGGGTCTTACAATTTATATTTTTATTTAGGACTGAACTTTTGGATTACCTCTCTTCATTGAGAGAAAATTCTGTGTATCACAATAGTAGCAGACACACTTTATTTTCCTTTGTAAAATGTCGACATTTCACGTGAATAGTTTGGCGTAGAATAGTTAAAGTGTGTCAATATTTGGATGACTGACTGTTCAGATATTTTAAGCTACAAGCAACTGGTTCACACAGAGTGACCATTTAGTCACACAATATTAAATTTCAATTTTTACCGAGTTGTAGATCCTCTTCCTACCAAGTGCTCTAATCTAAACAGATAATCACATTAAATATTACATGTCTACCTTTTTTTAATGTAATTTATTAAATGGTTATTCTCTCTGATGTTCAAGACTTAGTATTAAACTTGGAATTAAATCTCATAATAGTTGAGCCTTTGTATTACTACTCAAGGGGAATAACTAGGAAAATTCTGCATCCGTCAGAAAACGGAGAAAGTGAATTCGGGACAAGAAAACTTCAGCAAACAACATCGCCATCTCTCTCTCTCTCTCTCTCTCTCTCTCTCTCTCTCTCTCTCTCTCTCTCTCTCTCTTTTGATCGTTTAACTAACTGTTTGCAATATTATTGCATAATTAATTGGAATGGATTATCTAATTGTAAAGATGAATTGGTTAAACAACAATAGTGATCTAGCTTAATTTCACTGTGACTGAACGCACCATACTTCAAATAGCCGAAAAATAACGGTCTATTCATAAACTTTGAACAATCATTCGGCCCTCCAACACATTGACTTTCCAGACGTAGGAAACACGTAACCGAATGACTAGGTGCACAGAGTTTACTAGTTTTAGCTCCGCTTCAGGTAGGATGTTTTAGAATATCTCGATTTATACCTGATGAATTGTTTTCAAATAAAGCAGTTCGCGAAATATCAAGCTCTTTCTCGTGGTGTCAGTGCTATTCTGCAATCTGGTCTGATTCTCGAGAACATCCGGAGAATGTTTTTCGTCAAAATTCATGTACATTGTTCCGGTGACCCAGATTGACAGCAAAAACATTCTTCGAATGTTCTCGAGAAGTAGACCAGATCGCAGAATAGTGCTTACACAACCAGAAAGACCTTGATTTTCTGCGTATGCGCTTCATTTGAACAAATTCCATTCGGTATGAGAAGAGATATTCTAAAAAATACTACCTGAAGCGGAGGCTAAAAATAGTAATATTTCTTCTTCGTGTCGTTTACGCTCCGACGCAATAGGCCGCTTACACCGTGAATAAATAAAAGGGGTGTTCAACAAACCTATTACCTAGTTAAGAATGAACAATATTATTTATGTTGCCAATATTTCTACCAAGCTTAAGGCATAGTTCCTGTTTATTTATTATATAAAATTAAACCATGCAATTTTACATCCCTTTTGCACATAATACAAGGCACATGATAATTTTGTATATTATGGACACAGTGGAGAGAAGTAAACTTGAACGTCCCTTGTTTGCTTAGTTTGGGCCGCTTATATCAAACATTTAGTTACACTGTACAGAATTAAAAGCTCGTCTATTATCATTTATTTCATTGCAACTATTTTATTGGTATTATTTAAATTATGGGTATTTTTGTCCATTGTTTAACATCTACATTGCCATACTTTACAACTTTAAAGAGATAAATGTCATAATTAAGCGATTGTTCAGTCACGAATATATTCGTCAAACATCGGTAAATTCTATACTTAACCCTACTTATTTACAGAAGTTTACACATTTTTAACCAATCGCAAATTACTATTTATTCATTCGAGACTAATACCAATAAGTATGTCAAAAGCCAGCTTATACAGCTACGCCGAAAAAGAAAAGTAAAATAAACGTTTAAAATCTGCAAAATTTTGATCATGGAAACTCAGTTTACGAGTGGACTCAATAATAAAACATACCATACACGGAGCTGGGACGATCTTAGTTGTACGTTCTCTAATGTTGTCTGTGATGTGGAGTGTTCGCTCTGTGGATTGAAAAACGTAGGTGAGACGAAAAGACACCTACTTAATAGGATGTCTGGTCACAGATATGAGATAAATCATGGGAGCAATCTGAAACCTGCAAGATCATTCTTTTTGTCCTTCAAAGTAAGAATACTAGAAAAATATATACTACCCTACTAACAATCCCAGTCTGAGCACGCCACTTCGTAGACAGTGTGAGGAATACTGAATCAGAGAATTAGGCACTGCAGCACATACGGTTGCAATAAAAATGTAGATTCTGTAGGGAATCTTACCAGCCAAAGATGCAGCTCGGTCAATGTGATGAGGAAATTTTGAGGCTCTAAAAGACGTAAGAGAAATCATGGACATCGCCACTACAATCGTCCTAATTTTCATGCTGCTGTCGCATTTGACACTCTCTTTTCATATGTACAGCAGCCATTAGGACTTCATCATATTCGCACCAAACTGTATCAGCTGCCGGTAACTAAACGTCGCTCTTTGCAGAAGGAAGTTGTGGATAAAAAAAAAAAACTTACATTCCAAATTCTCCTGAATATAAGCTGGTTGCAATCATTTTGGATGTTGCTAAGTTTAGGTTGTACAAGCCTGTTCAAACAGTTTCTCCAGAAGAGACTCCCACTCATGATTTTCTGAAACTTGACCTCAGAAACAAAGGTCTTGACGCCGTTAACATTAGCTATACCCTGAACCATGTGATTTCAACTATATCAGCGTACTTCAAAAAAACAGAGCCCACCCATCACCTCCTACAGTTATTCGTCTCCCTTTGCATCTAAACTTTTCAATTGCATAAACGTGGTGCAAATGATAAATACTGAGAACTTACTCGAAACCCCTCAGCGTGTTCCTGTAAAACCTCGGAGTTCTGCTATCATCCAGCCGGTCACATCATAACAGGAGGCCTCAATTTAGTGAGGATTAGCAAGCTCAGCGACATTCTTTCCAAAGGTCTGAAATACAGGGAACCCAGGTCTTTTACTTGGAAACAGAATTCCAAATTAATTTTGGATTCTGTTGAAGAGTATGCACGACGCTGGGTCCAGAAAGAGGACCTGGAGATTGATACCCTATCTGAATACCTGGGTTAAAACGGTAACGTCCTTGGTAAACAGACGTGTCTCAGTACTCAGCAGAGCTATGTTTCGCTGACATGAATCGGTGTTTGATGATCCAGATGTTGCTGCTAAGTTAGCTGAAATACATAAAAAAAAAATGGTCGGTTCCAGCCGACAAGGCATCTCACAACATTGTGTTTGTTTGCAAAACACACTATAATTTGCCTATTGAAAGAGCTTGGTATGAGTACCATGAGTGGAAATCCTACATATAATCTTACTGATATGTCCAAAGACGAAATTCTACAATATCACCATTCGGTGATGCTGACATTAGGAATTTTCCTCCCAGGAAGATATTGTCCTTCCCAAATTGTACCGGATTCTTAAACTTAACAAGAATCCATACAAGCAGAGATATATTACAGGTTCGGCCATGTGCTCAACCAAGCCTCTTTCTCAAATTCTAACACGGATCCTAACCGCAGTTAAAAAAGGCCTTCAGAAGTATTGTTACACTCCATATGTCAGGAGTGATGTTAATCAGATGTGGATCCTAAATAAACTCCAAAGAGCTTTTAGAAAACCAAAAGGCACAGTTTCTTCATTCCGTCAACAGTATAAAATATTTCGATTTTTCTACTCTTTACACAACTATTCCTCATGATAAATTGAAATCTAAATTAAAGGAAATTATCAACCAATGTTTCTTCCGTAAGAATGGTAACCGTCGCTTTCAGTATGATGTCATTGGCTACAAAGACACATACTTCGTTCGGGATCATTCTGATGCACCACAAAAACACCCAGAAGCAGATGTCATAAAGATGCTGGGATACTTAATCGACAATATTTTTTGTGGAATTCGGCGGACGGATATTTCAACAAACAGTCGGTAAACCGATGGGTACTAACTGTGCACCGTTGCTTGCCGACTTGTTATTATATTCGTATGAGGCGGAGTCTGTACAAAGTCTCCTCAAAGCAGGCAAGAAACACCTTGCACAACAATTCAATTTCACCTACAAATATAAAGATGATGTATTGTCTCTGAAAAACACAAAATTTGCAAAGTATTTAGAATTCATCTATCCTCGTGAATTTGAAATAAAGGAAACAACGGAGACTGCAGCCTCCTCCTCATTCTTGGATTGTTATCTCTACATTGACAGTGAAAAGCTTACTACTTGGCTATACGACAAAGGAATGACTTCAATTTTCCCATCGTTAACTTTCCATTCCTGAGCAGTAATATCCATTCTGCACCAGCATACGGTGTTTACGTATCACAGTTATTCTGTTATGCCAGAGCCTGTTCAAATAATCAGGACTTCATGGAGCGTGGGAAAGTGCTCACTACAATGTTGTTGAGCCAGGGGTATCAAAAAAAAAAAAAAAAAAAAAAAAAAAAAAAAAAACTGGTAGCAACACTTAAGAAGTTCTATGGGAGACATCATATTCTGGTCAATCCCTACAATGTCGCAGTTTCCAGAATTGTTTCTATTTTTTTTTTTTTTTTTTTTTTTTTTTTTTTTTTGCCAATGACGAGCCACTTACATTTCCTTCGTTCAAGCCTGAGAGCATGGTGGGCGAAGTTTGCCTACCAGGTGATGCTTACTATCCGCGGACGCCTGATTACACCCTTTATTCTGGGGTCCATGTTTATTGGTCTGAACATTCTGATTCGTCATTCGTTTACGGATTTTTAAAATTAGTTTATGGCTTGGGTACTATGACCACATCTACTATAAAAAGGCAGAATTGACAAAAAAAAAAAAAGGTCTTATCCCGTATTTATCCCATATTGCCAATTTTAGGGTGTGTATGGATTCATTGGCACGCCCCATCTGTTACCATATTTTCTGTATGTGATGGCTTGTTTGCTCTTACTTTTGATATCACTTGTAAGCTATAGTCAATGATTGTGGTTATACCTAGACATCTGTACTGTTCTACTTTAAACAGTTGGTATAAAATGATTATTTGCTGTATACTCGAAGAGTATAGATTTAAATCAGACAGTGAAGCCACACAAACTAATATGAACGTTTTTTTAACATTCCTATATTTCAGTATCTGTTAACGGATAACAAAAATCTCTAATAAAAGTGAACGGATGTGAAGGCTGGTCTTGATCTGTCCGCATACGCCCTGTAGTATATGTTTGAATGGCGCGGCTATAATATAATTTAAGCAGGGGCATAGCATTCTCTACATTATTGCATGTGTGCTCGGCTAAGAAGCAGATTAGCCTGCGCAATGCTGAGCAGCGACTTTGCTTGGGATCAATGATTACCCACAGAGTGCCATGTGAAGGCTCTGATAAAACTGCGCGGGCGCACAAACAATATTGTATGAAATGCTATGTGCTGGCTTAATGATTCTTTTCTTATTTCAGCTGACGGAGATGCATGGGTGGACATTTGTTCAACTACAAAGCTGGATGTCCACGAGCCTACATATCTGATAGCAACTGATACTATCAGATCCTTCAAGAAATGCGAATGCTTTGTAAACAATGGCCTTTTCTTGTTTAACGTGACAGATCTCAGACTCAAGAGTAAGAATGGCCGCAATTGCTCGTCTACAAAGTTGAAAATAAATACCGATCATTTTCCATGTAATATAGCAAAGCAGGACTTTGGCTCTAGATTTAACAGCAAAATATTGGATTTGCCTGAGAAAAACTTGTTTATATCGCTAAGGTCTCTCTCCGTTGAAACTGTGCCAGATATGATATGGTTGACGCTGATTCCAAAAGGTAAACGTTTACTCAGTTACCAGCAGATTAAGTTTGTTGAACATTATGTATTTTTCGATTGCTTTAGATAAATTTGACCTGTAACAACATGGGAGTTCAAGGGTATTGATACACTTCAAGGGTAACAACTGGCAAACTGTATCGTCTCTGTTCTGAAAAGGGGTCTACTCTTACAGGGAAGAAGTTGCTCCCCATTGGGAGCAAATTATCTCATTGTAAAGTAGACCCCTTTTCAGAAAGCGAATGATGTGCAGAAGTGCAAACAATAAGTCACAAAACTTGTCTCCCGTATACAAAATGGCGGAAAGTCTACCAAGTGACGAAGGCACCGATTTTACAGCGTGGCCACCTAACCTGACTACGATATTATAAATTCTACATTATCCAGTGTTTCTGTAGACCAACAGTGGACATCCTGAGCGCAGACAGATCCCCGAAGTGGCCGGTACTCATATAAGAATATGGTTAAAAAATATTGGTGCTTAGCAAGTGGCGCCTAACTGAAAATGGGGAAAGGGGAGGCTTTCGGAGCAGCCTCTCATTTTAAAAGGGGGCATTTTAGAGCTGCTAAGGCAAGCATTTGTTTGGTCATTTAAAAGTTTTGATGTGATACTAAAGTAAAGAGTTTGTCAGTATATGATTTTTCTACTTTTATACAACTTTGCCCCATCATTTAATCAAAAAAGAAGCTTACAAACTTAATTGAGAGTTATTTTCAAAGGGAAGACTCTCCTTATCTTGCTTATAATGATAGGAATACATTTCCTATTTCTAATGGCCAAAACCGGTTAAAGTTTTGGTCTTGCCAAAACGTATGTGATGCATTATCATACCTTTTATGTACACTGTTGATTAGAATGGGCACTGAGTTGCACAGACAAATTGTAGGAATTCCGATGGGTACTAATTGTGCTCCTCTTTTTTGCAGGTTTGTTTTGTTTTTTTATGAAAGAAATCACATAATATATCTTTCTGATGATACACAAGCTTATATTATTGAAGCTTTTAACTCAACTACCAGATATTTAGACGATCTATTCAATATTGACATTCCTTGCTTTGAAAGAATGGTCTTTCAAATTAATCTTACTAAACTGCAATTGAACAAAGCTAATTTTACTGATGCCGAAGCCCAATTCTTAAATTCGTGTTTATCAATTCAAAAGTTTTTTTGTTTCATCCAAAATTTATGACAAACCTGATGATTTTGATTTTGTCATTGTTATTTCCCGTTTTTGGATGACGACGTTCCTCGTGCTCCTTGTGATGTATACATTTCTCAAATTCTCGGTTTGCAAGAGTGTCTAGTCATTTGGCTAACTGCAATGCTCGTTACAAAACTGCGACTGCCAAACTTCTCCAGCAAGGATATCGGTGTCATGATGTTCGGAAAGTTTTCTCCAAGTCGACACTACGAGTTGGTTTCTAAATACGATACTGGAGTAAACCACTTTTTTTACTAGGCTTATCAGAACCTGACCTTTATGTGGACTCGATGTATAAGGTTAGAAAAATCTTAGGTAAACATAAATGTTTTGATCAATTTAGCAAAATTGTCATATGTTATAAACGAGGGTCAACATTGGTGTAATAAAACAGTCTGCATGCTTAGCGGTTGACTCAGTCACAGATGACTACTTTGTTTGTCTCTTTATTGAACGCCGGTAGACTCCATAATGGCCCCGACATATATATATAAAAAAAAACAAAAAAAAAAACTCTTCATTAAGATGGTTTTTGCCGGATGTTTTATGCATTTCTCGGCCCGTCGATTACGCAACATGGGACAAAATCAAATGTTGTTACGCCAATATATGTTTATGATTTTATAAAATATAAATAAAGTCATGCTGCCGGCGCCATAGTCAGCCGAGAATTCCAAAGGAGAAGAGCCGATGACCAAACAACGCCAAAGCAAAACAGTGCATTTCCTATAACAAAGAAGAATTGTAACACTGTAACCGCGTTGGAACACCCAGTAGAAAATAAAGACTACTCAAAGAGTAACCATCTTTGAACGGTCAGCAGAAATAAAGACTGCTTAAGGACTGCGTAAAGAGTAACCGTCTTGGAACAGTCAGCAGAAAATAAAGACTAATCGAATATTACTCAAAGAGTAACCGTCTTCGAACGGTCAGCAGAAATAAAAACACGTTAAGGACTGCTTAAAGAGTGATCACCTTTGAACAGTCAGCAAAAATAAAGACTACTCAAAGAATACTCAAAGAGTAACCGCCTTCGAACAGTCAACAGAAAAAAACACTACTCAAAGACTACTCAAAGAGCAACCGTCTTTGAACGGTCAGCAGAAATAAAGACTGCTCAAGGACTACTAAAGTAGTAACTGCCTTGGAACTGTCAGCAGAAATAAAGACTGCTCAAGTCTCCTGTGTTTGTGTAATGAGTTCCAAACATCAGCACTTTGTTTACTGAGTTCAAAACCTTAGAACTATATTAGATCATAGCGATGTATTAAACTTTTAAATACCTCATTTTTTTACATTCAAGGGCGTGAATACACTTTGAAGGGAGGCAACTCTGTTCAAATTGTTTGCCTCTCTTCTTGAACAGGCCAACTCTGAAAGAATGGGAGAAAAGGCTTTCCTTTTAAAGTAGATCACCGTTTCAAAAAGGATTTGTTGTGCAGTTTTGCAAACAGGAAGTCACAAATGTTGTCTCCCTTGTCAAAACATGGAAGTGTATCACGTAACCTTAATTACAGTTAAACAATAAAAATATATGAATATATATATTTCAGAATCAGCAAAGGTGGAATGCTTTCAATCCAAAAGAGCACATCAAACAACATCACCTAGTAGCGACAAAAGCGTACCTACAGTTCCTTATGTTGTTACGAACACTTCTGAAACAGGTAAAAATATTACAAATATCGCGTACAGCTAAATTACGGATAGATAATTGTTCCATGTTAAGAGGACTGAACTCACTTGGAAGAATTTCTGCTATTTTATTCAATGGAAGCAGTTTTTGTGACTTCCTGTATGCGTTTTTTTAGTAAACAAATCCCTTCTGAAACGGGATCTCCTCTGAAAGAAATGTTTTTTTTTTCTTCCAAGAGTACATTCTTTTTTTCACCGTCTCGACTTGACCTAAAATGTGTTGGCTGGGCCGTAAAACTTCATATCAAATATCACTTTTTAGACAGCAGCTTAAACATTTTTGACAGTTACCTCCCCTAACAGTGTGTTTATTCCCTTTAAGACTGTAAGTCACCTTGGAAAAGCAAACTGCCTCAGTTAAAGGTTTTGAAATAGACATTTAAAGTCTTTTCTTTCTGTCACCCTGAAGAGAGAGTTTGGAATTCCATTTTTTTTTTTTTTTTTTTTTTTTTTTTTTTTTTTTTTGCATTTGAAGTATTTACTTTGAATACGATTTGAAGTGATCGCTTCTTTATTTTCCCTACAGATATAAATTGCCAGGCAGTTTAGCCTACATTATGGTAAATGTTAATTATGATTTTATACCAGTGTGTCCGATACAGTTAAATGATCCTGTGATCCCAAAACAGAAGTGCGTTTAAGTAAGCAAATCAAAACTTAATTAATTCTGTCAGTAAAAACGATGCCACCAAGAAGCAGCATAGGCTGTTGAAATGTTTTAAATTTCTGGCCTACGTTTGATTAGTCATTCTAATATCACATCTGGATTTAATCAAATCAAGATGTCCTTGAATGCTGAAAAAGAAAATAGACTAATCCATTTATTCAGGCAGGTGCAACAGGTTAAATTAGAGAATAAAAAACAACAACAAAATACAGAGGTTATTTTTTCCCTATTTTCTTAAGTCGGAAAATACTGTCGACCTTTAAATTAAAACAGATATATCCATATCTTTTACAGATGTATGGGAACATATTGTCAGGTGTATTTTATTTCCGGAAATACATTAATTAGACATAGATAAACATGTACATAAAAGATAGGATCAGAACGAAAGCATTAGCTTATTTAGTTCTTTACATATCACTTGCATAACATTATGGCAATATCATATTATTACAAGTTTTACTTAATAACTCAAATAACGACCAGAGATGCAATAGTCAGTAAATGAGAATGTAAGAAAGACAATAAAATCGTTGAAATAATAATAAATAAATGATATAAAGGAAGAAAAAAAGATAGACAAAATGTATTCCGAAGCGAAAGAAGGAGGCAAGGAGGAAAAGGCTATCACATGTGGTTAAAACCCGCACTTATGACAAATTTAGCCATTTCAAAGGTGAAAAATGTATTGACTTCGTATAGCACTAACTCTGATGTAAAAAGAATTGGTATCAACACCAGGCGAAAGCTTAATATCGTTTGTTAGCCGGTATGTGCGCAGCTTAAAAAATGATCTGATTTGTATAAAATTTAAATGACGAATAACCTAGTAGAAACACATGCAGTGCAGTTTTGAGATGCTGTCTGAAAAAAAAATCGTTTTCCCCTATATAATTTAAAATTACGGAATATATATATATATATATATATATATATATATATATATATATATATATATATATATATATATATATATATATATATATATATATATATATATATATATATGAATAAAAAGTGTTCAGTGTTTTCAACACCCGCCTTTTACAAGAACACAGTGTTTTTTTTTTTTTCTGAAATATAGTTTAGAAAAGAAGTCAAAACTTAAAGAAATGCATCGGGTGCGTAGTATGCAGAATTTGTAACTTTCTGCCTCCAGAGTAAAATGTTTTTGGAAGTGCAATATTGTTCCGGCTTAAATGTCGTTGGAATAATCAAGTTAATCTACATTCTCGTCATTGTTTGATATATTCTGATCTCGTATAACAGACAACATGAATTGTAGTGCAATCCTCGCGTCAATAGTTTTGACATCATTTACATTTCTCAAATTGTAATAAGAATATTTGTTAACTCAAAGTGGAACGAATGATGAAAAATAATCAGGAGGTTAAGTTATTGTACATCCTGAAAACAGTGTCAGTTCATGGTTTATTTTCATTTTTCAAGGGTCTCTCATCTAATCTCATCGTAAATATGTACGATTCTATACAAGTTCCGTTGCGCCAGTGGATATACTAGCTGCTACTTTCTTTTTGATACTATACTGTTAAGTGTTTGGTTGTGTTTCATTTTCTAATATTTTTTTCTTTTAACAATTATGTAAGTTTAAGATATATTCAGTTAAGTTTGGGTTACAGAGCTGCCACCGTTTGCTTGCCATCTGTTCATTTTGTGCCTGCCTAATTGCCTTTATTTGTCATTTCCTTTGGCGCTGGGGGCTTGATGTTGATCTGATTGTATCCGTTCCTTAGTTCACGTATATAATTTCCATGTGAATTTTGTTTGAGTTCTTGTCACACGCGTTTTCATAGTCCGCATATTCTAAAATAAGTCGTTTGAATGTTGTATAAATAATTTCTAAAGATTTCCTTCATTTCCATAGTACATTAATCTCCGCATTATCATGATTAATTAATTTTTGTTCAAGCTGTTTTCTTTACTATAGTCAATATGCATATGCTAAGAGCCATCAGTAGAAAAAAAAAAGTTATAAAAAACGGTTTCGGAATTCCAATATCTCGATTTGTTGCTTTAGCATGAATAAGGAGAGGTGTACTGATTCATTGATTTTACTGTGTGTCAAAAGCGATTAGTTTTTAAGAAATTCTCTAGACGTTTAAATGAATAATATAGAAAAAAAACCATCTATTTGCATTAAAATGAACAGTATAATATCTAAACTACTCTAGTCTCTTTTTTCAATTCTAAAGCTTAATACTTTGCGAAATAATTCCCCAGTTTTGCTAGGGAAATCTGATTCCACCCTTAAATGTCCGATCCAAGCAGTATGATGGAGACAACTAAAAGTCAAAAAGAATTGCCATTGGAAACAAATAACACACAAAATCACGAGAATCGGATACTCGGATTGATTGAGTCTCTTCATGTGCAACACTGTAGTTTGCGAGGCTGCATACGCGCCCCCTACCCCCACCCCCTCCCACACACACACACACACACACACTCCGCCCTACCTCCTTCCCCTCTAACGCCGGCTTAAGCGGTATTCGATTTTCAAAATAACCAGGATAGACTCAGTGATCCCAAATGAAATAAAATATAACCTGCACTATAAAGATGTACGGGGAGACTTTGTATGACCGCCACACGGACAATACCAGTTCAGGTAGAGTAAAAGTAAAAGTAAAAAAGGATTGCCTTTGGCAACAAAGAACACACAAAATCACGAAAATCGGAGACTCGGGCTGATTGACTCTCTTCATATGCAACACTGTAGTTTGCGATGCTGCATACGCCCCCTAGCGCCGACTTAAGCGGTATTCGATTTTCAGAATAACCAGGTTAGGCTCAATGATCCCAACGGAAATAAAACATAACCTGCACTATGATGATATACGGTGGAAACTTTTCACTGCCGCCACACGGCAAACACTAGCTACAGTAGAGTAAAAAGGGCAAAAGGATTGCCATTGTAAACAAATTAGGAGTTTACAATTAAGTATTTACACACACAATTAAAAGAGGTTTGGTGCTTATCTGTTACCGAAATTACTCTATGCATTTCAGAAACTAGCTTTTATGATACAGAGCTCTTAGTGTACAAACTCGATTTTATGGGATTTAAATATTGATTATAATGTAACTAAATTGTATACAGAAACAAAAAAAGTGAATATATAAGTGTGTTTTTAATACAAGTGTTTGAGCAATATATGTTTTTCTTTCATCAGAAAAAAAAGAGGATAACATTGTACAGGTAATCAACTCAGCAAAATGGATATTTAATACTGAAACCCAATCAAAGAACAGAAAGTGAGCAGTATATGTTCTTTACTGTTCACCCGCAGGAAGCGGCAACAGCTTGATATTTGAAATGTCACAATTTTTATTTCCGTATGTAGAGAGAGAGAGAAAAAAAAGGTACGGACTGTATGAATGTTTTCCGGAGTTACAGTCTTGTAATCAAATGACGATGAAATCCTTCAGCATGAGATTTTGAACATAAGTGTGCTTATTGGAATGACCCAATTAACTTAAATTGAAAAACAAAATAAAGAAATAAAATCGATTTTTTTTTCTAGAGGTGTGCCCCTTGAAATATAGTGATAATGAAATATTGTAAGAAATATATCTAGAACTGTTTGAGCTAGGGCCTTGAACATTGGTGTGCTTATTTGAGATGATGAGAACATTATGATTAATTCTTGAAAAGCAACCGATAGTTTACCCGGAGTAATGCCCCTTGTAAAAATGATAACGAAATTCTGTCAACAAGATTTCTTAATCAAAGGACTGATAGTCCTAAGAGTCTGCTAGCTTGTAAAGTACTAATGGAGTGCTGTGTATCTTCTATGCAATTTTACACAATACATGCAAAGAAGATAGACGACATTCCAATGCTACCAATACTATACGATAAGATGGAGCTCTATGGAATATATCAAGCATCTGGGCATTGCACTTCCTGAATAGAAGACTTTCTTTAAAAACTCTTAAATTCTGCTGGTAAGTGCATGTCCTTGACAAATCTGACCTCAAGGCCAAGTCTTGGAGAAATTTCAAACTACACTGAAAGATGATTCTGCATGCAAAATTTCTAGCTCGGACAGACAAATACGGATGGACTCACTAATATACACTTAAATGCAGCTATGGTGACTATGTCTTGCTCAGCGCAAGCGGGCTTGACAAAAAGGAAGATATTTGTTCAAGTTATTTTTCTTCAAACTATTAGCACATTGTTGACAGATCCATTCCTGATCCTCCACACTTTTATGTCCTAATGTACAGAGTCTTTTCATCTTGGGCTTTAGACCCTGAATATCAAATTTAACATCAGAATGTCTGAAAAATGTTTGACAACAACTTGTACATATGTACTGGGGACCACAAGACACCAACTTGTGAAACTGTGTGACTATAGCACTTTCTTTGATTTTAAATTTCTTACTGCTCAAACCATCTTTTGATGTGTCACTTAACTTAAGTTTCTTATTCAGGGAGGTTTGCAATTCTTCACATATAAGGGGTGAATCAAGTAATGCGGAATTGTGTTCATTTAAGCTGTCAGCAAGCTGGGAGGAAGCATAAGGCTGTGATGGACACAACTCAAATTAAATACATTCTTGTAAAGGAGGATAGGTAGTTATGTCACAAATTTGAAACCCAGCTCATTGGTATCATTTTATGGTCTCCCTGCAAACATGAGATATACAGAGCGAATGCAAATCAAACTGACTCACCGCTGTTGCAGTAAAGGAATTATCAAAACTAAACAATCTACGCAAATGTAAGGAAAATGCCAGTTATATTTGTTTTCTTTAACAAAATGTTTTTGCCATTAACATTTGGCATTCCATCTGAAGCTCTTGCATGTGACTCAAAAAGGTAGAAACAGTCACCTTGTTCCAATAATGCAATAGAAAAGCCGTTGCAAATGAAGACTGCATATGGGTTGAATGAGAAAGTCATAGCGAGTCCTGTCTCTAAATCAAGGAAAGGATACTCCACTAAGGATAAGATATTTAAATTTCCTGAAAATGTTTTTTTTTTTTTTTTTTTTTTTTTTTTTTTCACTTTCCAGGGATAATGCTGGTTGTCAAGTGAAAAATAAGATGGCAAATCACATGGCTCTAAATAGTCATGATATGTCTTGGCATTCTTTTTTGCATACTTGTATAATTTATCTCCTGCAAACAGAATTTCATTCATGTTGTTGACATTCAACTTGTTGGTACAGATCCTTTTCTGTACAGCTTTCACCAATAATACTAAACAACATGGTAGGCATTGACGCCCTCTTGAATCAGGACTAAATATCCCATCTCTTTGATGGATACTTCCTTGCAATAATACAGATGCATTTTCTTGTAGCGACACCGCCTCGTGGCTGCAAAGAAGCAGCCGCGAAGAAGCAGCCATGACGGTGGCGTCAAATGATAACACGTATGGAATAGGACAGAATTGTGTGTACGGACCCTTGCCGTGGCCTGAAAAGTCGCAATGATTAAAGCGAATAACACCGAGTGTTTCGACTGAGACATGTGATGTCAGTCAACCAATGAAAGTGCTCAGCGATACGTATCGTGTCTGGTTTCCGACCTTCTGGGTGTTGCGACAACTGTGTGTGTTGTCGTATGACAACCAGCTTGTTTACTAGAATCTACCGGCTGTCGAACAGTTTATTTTTCGCGAGGCTACAGACATGAAAGCTTCTTTTACTTGCATTTTTGAAATTCATGGTGTGTCACACGCGAAAAACAACAACAGATACTTGTTCAGTTCTTCAGCAAAATTCCTGATGCCGTAAAGTGCATTTCATGTAGGCAACCGGTAGCACAGGAGCTTGACGTTTGCTAATTTCTACTTATAGGGCACTGGCTACTGATCAACAATATTTACGGTATAGTATCAGAATCTTCTAATAGGATAATAAATAATGGTAGAGCACTTTACTTCAACACCGTCCTGTGTTTCGTTGCTTTTCTAGTCCAGAACGTAATTTCCTCAAAACGCCACTTCGCCGTTATTTAGAAATAATGTCCCTTTCCAACATACAATGCAGACAATTCCTGACACCACAGAATTCCAGAAAAAATTGCTCTTGTTTTTCTAAAAATGCACAGTGCACCATTCACCTCACCCTACGGAAAATCTCGGCATATCTCGTTGTCGTTTTTGATTGGACGACTCAAAAGGCGCTATGTTCACGGAAAACGCAAACCAAAATAGCAGCGAAACAGACTGAAAACAAAGAAAGAAAAATCGCATTACAAACAATATTTTGTGATTTGAACTTACTCATGAATGAAACCCTACCTAAAATGACGAATCCTGTTGAAATAATATAATGGTAATGTACCACAGTTGAACTTTCTATTTTTTCAACTCACTAACAAGTTTCGATATTTATGCTTTCGCTCAAAAGGTGATTCGTATTATCCATATTTTAATTGAGACAAATCCCCACAGAATAGAACAAAATATTGTTGTTAATTCCACATCTCGCAATAGAAATGATTTTTCTGTGCCAGCTTGATCTGTCAGGATGATGTTGTGTCCCTCCAGAATCCTTTCCTCAGCAAACAGTCTAGTGAAAGAAGCCATAATTCTTGATGTAGACACAATCCGTTGTAAAAATTTTCGTCCAATCAAATGTGTTACGAACGCAACCGAAGATTTCCGTAGAATCCGTAGGGTGAGGTGAATGGTGCACTGTGAGTTTTAAGAAAAACAAGAGCAATTTTCTCTGAAATCCTGTGGTGTCAGGAATTGTCTGCTCTGGATGTTGGAAAGGGACACTATTTCTAATTAACGGCGAAGTGGCATTTTGAGGAAAATTCGTTCTGGACAAGAAAAACAACGAAACACAAGACGGTGTTGAAGTAAAGTGCTCTACCATTATTTATTTACCTATAGAAGATTCTGATACTATACCTTCAATATTGTTGATCAGTAGCCAGTGTTATAGGGCCTGTCCCTACGATTATGAAATAATCCAAGGTTCGAAGGACAGGCCCTATAAGTAGAAATTATCCAATGTCAAGCTCCTGTGACCGGTAGTGTAGCGTAACTTGGTACCTATTACCGGCGTGCACTGATTATCGGGTATTCAGAAATCACGACCCACAGACCACGGCCCCCGCCCATCGGGGCCAGCGAAGTAGTTGGGCTGCCTATAGTCTCCAGGGCAGAGTTGCTTAGGCAGGGCCTGTTCATCATGTGATCAGGTTGGGTAAAAGTCCCACAAATCTGGAGGCAGTATCTTTAAAAGGATACATTGTTGCATTTTTTTTTTCTTTTCTTTTTATTCGCTAGAATCATCATACAGCAAATACAATGTATAAATAGACTCTAAGGCTGGCTAATCTGGTCGATTATTACTCCTGTCATTGTGATCGATTATTTATCACAAAAGATTTGGTCAATTTACTTGTCTGTCTGAGCAGGACTCTTCCCATGTTATACTTTACTGTATGTATTTGGTCAAATAGGCCTGAGCAAACAGTGTAGACCCAGATGGGATGCCGCAAAATGTGGCGTCTCATTGATTATAAGACATCTGTAATGATAATCATTTTTGTGAAATTTATAGATCAGTTAATCAATTATCTGATTAATTTTGTCAGCCTAAATAGTCTGTGTGAATAAAAGTAATATACTCCATGTATTTTCGCGTTAAATTCAATATTGCGTTAAACTGATTTCTCAATGAAAATAAACGGCAGCGCCACCTACCTGCTGGATGTTTTAAATACAAAGTCACGCTTTAGTGGGCAAGGTTTGTTTTCAGAAATACACTGTTGTTTTGTGATTTCCGCTTAGAAAAGAAATATATTGACCGTGGTGATAACAGTCCTTAATGACATTTACACCTATATCTATTAAATCAATTTTTACAGCTAAGACTAACTTATTTTTTCTATGAAAATATCAAATCTAAGGTACCGTATTAATCCGCCTATAAGACGGGGATTTTTCCAAAAAAAAAAAAAAAAAAAAAAAAGCCCCCAAAAATCCAGACCCATCTTATAATCAAGATCTTTGGCCATATCGGTATTTTCGGCAAAGTCCGGTGGTGCCACGTGGTCACGGAAAATGCCGATCTTCGAAACCGGTAGAAGGATATAATGTTTACCTTCGTCCCTTGACAGAAATAGCAGCAAGGTAATTTTGTAGGTGAAGTACCGAATTTTTCTGTGTATTACTCGCACCCGTGTATAACACGCACTGAATATTTGCTAAATAATTTTGAAATAAAAAAAAGAGATGTTCTATGTAAAACACGAAGAATTTATCTGTGCTTTATTTACTAAGTCACCAGATACTAAGTGTCAAATTTCACTAGGATTGGGTTGAAAATGGCCGAACTCGGAAGGTTTAGAGTAGAAACAGGCCGAATTTACGATAATGCTAACTGAATTTTCGTTGTGCAGCTCTGTTACCATGGGCCTCAGGCAACTTGATGTAGTGTAGGCAGTTCTTTGCTTCCCCGCTGCAGACGCTATGATAATAAAAATGTAGTTATTTCTTTTGTGTTCTCATAATTAACACCTTCTTTGTGTCACTTTCTTAACTGAGACGTGAAATTATCAACTCAGTGCCTCAGGGCAATGCAAACAACAACTAAAGTCGACTAGTTGTCATTCTGACTGCCAATTAACCAATTAAGTGCACAGATGTATGCTGGTAGTTTGATTTTCTTTATCATAAACATTGTTTATTTCAAACAATTTTTTTGGTAAGTTGGAAGAAAAGTTTAAATAAAAAAAAAGAAAAAAAGAAAAGATAAACATATGCCCAGTCAGTATTCTACGTAAATCTATATCGAGCCGTCATCGGCCCGTCAGGGTAGCTGACGGGCCGATGACGGCCCGATGTAGATTTACGTAGAATGCTAGCTGGGTGGTAAGAAAATAAAAGATAAAATGCAAATGACCGATCTACCTACCTCAAAAGCCCAGTTGGTTTTGTTTATTATCAATAATTTTAATAATTGCATAAACTTAAATACTTTTTTTATTTTTTCAATGTATGATCGTTCGTGCCAATATTTATGTTCTACCAAATTTATTTCCTATTTTGAACTACAATAAATCAGTTGTGCAGGCTGATTTATTCAAGTTACGGTAGAGTCTTGTCAAAGTCCGGTAATCAATACAGATTCATATGCATATGCCTGTTTGAGTAGTTTCCCTTTGAAGAGATCACATGATCAGCAAAATAAAAAAGCGTAAACAAAAAAAGCATGGACATGGAAAGGATATCAAATTACTACAAATCAGATCGAGTTGCTTGTTTTGAGCTGCCAGAACCCTGGTATGGGCGAGATAGGTATAAAAAATCATGAATATCTTATAGCAATCATTCTATTTCGCATTTTTAACGGGCGATCGTGAATGTCATGAGTTTTCGCGACCGATTATCTTGGTGATTTCTGTCCCGATTTTGGTGTTCCTATAAATAATACACATCGGATTTTTATAAACGTTTTCTGGGTAAATAAGGTGCGTGTTATACACAGTTAAATACGGTATGCATGCTTGTAAGTGGTGTTGGGAGTTTTTTTTAATTCCTGCTCTGTGATAAATTCACTTACAAATCTGACCAATCATCGCCGATGTCTTCATGTACTTTAGGAATTTCTGAGTGGCAGGGAATGTTTCCGACAGGCGACTTTTTTAACCCATCTTATAATTAATTAAAAGCAAAATCCTGCCTGGGAAGGGCCCAAAAACAGCCCCCGTCTTATAAACAAATCGTCTTATAGGCGGATTAATACGGTATCCGTACTTTATTTTGAAAATGGCCAAAATTTGCAAAAATCACATTACAATTACATGATGATTTTCTGCCAAAAATTTAATTAACGCGAAGTTACATGGCTTTTGGTTCAAAATGGCGGCAACATGGTTGGCTTGTTTACACAAATGCTTTCACAAATCAAATCCAAAGAACTGCATTATTTGTACATAAAATAAATGCTCAGATAATAATTTAGATGACTTCAGAATTATTTTCAGCATTTGTCTCTGTAAGTAGTTATGATGAAACGTTTTACCATTAGTAACGTGAAAATACATGAAACCGGGCTAAATAATAACAGCAAAAAATTCTAAGATGTAAATTATATGGGACTAGACTTTAAAAATACAGTAATTATTATACTGTACACATATGTTTAGTAAAAACTTAGCAAACTAGATCACAAATCTTGATTTTGATCATGGTTCTGTTGGACATCCCAGTAGGGCTAGCTGTTGAAAGAACTTATAAGCATTAAAAGCTCTACACAGCTTATGTTGTCTATTTCTTAAATTCTTATATGCAACCTTTTATTTAAGGCTCTTTATCTTTATTTATAATGACTGAAATATATTTTACCCACACTCCTCAATTATCTGGACAATTTTTATTAGCTGCAAAAATACCAAGAACATTTTGAATCCTCAAAGTCATAGTGACATGCCCATGCTCCAACTCTGCACACACATAAGCATATAGGTGTAGGCAAGTGAATTTTGTTGTCTGAACACTAAAGCTGGCACAATTGATCAGATACAGTCATTTGGCTAGAACCAGGTAAAGTTATGCTTCATAACAATTTCCAAATAAGTGGCTGATCAAAATTTGGACTTTATTGGCTGATACAGAGTACTAGCCTTCCTTGAAATATCACACCAAAGACTTTGTCCTTCGCCTTAGGTTATCTGCCCTTGTGATGAATGTGAAGTTCTCCACTGATTTGGCTAGTTCCAAATAGTTTCGCTAGTTCCGAATAATAAATGAGGGATCTGTAAAAATCCCTCACATAATGCAACAGCCTCTATATATTATTTTATCAACTTGGATAATGTTTTACGGAGAAAATTAATTCAATATAAGACATTTGTCGCAAAGCGACATGTTCACAAAGACCTTAAAACAGATCCTTTAAGCAAAAATCGTATAATTCATGGCATAACAATTTTTCGGCATGTACACCCTCCTTACTGCAAAATTTAGCTCCTATTTTCTGGATTTAATAATCTTTCCGATATAAATATATTTCAATGAGGTTTAAGAAGTTGAAAGGAGTATGTGCATAAGGTCCTATTTTCCCCCTTTTGAAGCCCGAAAATAAAATATGCTTGCAGTAAAATTATGTGTTAATTAATCCAATTGTAGCTTGTGTTTAGCACTGTGTGATGCCGCTACAAAGTCTCCCTGCACTTTGTCAAAGTACAGATAATATACATGTATAAGCAAATACATGAAAAACCTGTCTTCGAGGTTTTCGATCAAATAAGACTCAGACCTGCTTACTCAGCCGTAGACTGGCTAACTCGGCCATTGTGCCAGATTAGCTAGTCTTGAAAGTTTTGATAGGTTGTTTACTGTCTAGACAGCGAACAACAACAGTGCTGATCAGACTGCGCATAGCAAAAACCACGTGTCTTTGTTGTTCGCATATGGCATAAGATTTTTATCCCATGAAGAGGCTCATAATTATATCGCTTCAATAGTCTGTCACATGTCTGAGATTCTTGTACATACACTACATCAATATCTACACTCCTTTAAACACAGCATGTGCACACCTTACCCGAAATTTGATTTCTGGGTCGGTTACTCACCTCAACTCCTTACCATACTTTATTTAAAATTGAACAAGAGGCCCACGGGCCACTCACCTGAGTAGCATTGTGAGTGCAGATATGCAGATGTTATGTAACATTTTTCCAATCCTGTCATCGCAACTAATGAAAAGATCATCCTTTAAGCAGTTCTTAATTTTTAAGATGAATATTATATATGGCAAGACAGTCAATGGAGCGTGATCATTTGAACAAACTCTCAATCACATTTCAACAGTAGGATCAATGTGAAATTTGGTTGCTATTGCCTAAGTGGTTTCTGAAGAATCATGATTTTATACATGTAAACAGCACAGTGGCAGGGAAATATAATAAACATAAACAAGATGGTAGCCATCTTGGATTTCCAATCAGAATGACTTTTAGCTACTGTTGATCTACAAGTCACTTCGATACTTCCAATGAACTTTAAGTCAATTGCCCTTTCGGTTCAGGGGAAAAAGTTCAAAACAGATTTTCAAGATGGCCACCATAGCCGCAATTTGAGATTTCTTATCGCAACCATTTGAGCGTTTTTTGATCTACAAGTCACCCTGATGCTTCCTACCAAGTTTCGAGTCAATAAATGGTCTTTCAGTTCAGAAGAAGTAAAGAAAAATAGATTTTCAAGATGGCCGCCATCTTGGATTTCCAATCGGAAGGATTTTAGCTATTTTTATATCAACATGTCATCCTGATGCTTCCTACCAATTTTCAAATTAACTGGCCCTTTGGTTCAGGAAAATAAGTGAAAGGAAAAGAGTTTCAAGATGGCCGCCATGACAGCCATCTTGGATTTCCTATCCAAACAATTTAAGCTATTTTAGATCTACAAGTCACCTAAATGCTTCCTACCAAGTTTTGAGTCAAATGGCCTTTCAATTCAGGAGAAGAAGCGAAAAATAGATTTTAAAGATGGCTGTCATAGCGGCCATCTTGGATTTCTGATAGGGATGATTTTATCTATTTTTGATCTACAGGTCACCCTGATGCTTCCTACCTAGTTTAAAGCCAATAAGCCTTTTGATTCAGGAGAAGAAGTGAAAAATCTACTTTTTCAAAATGGCCACCATGGCAGCCATCTTGGATTTCCAATCAGAACGATTTTAGCCATTTTTAATCTATAAGTCACCCCGATGCTTCCTACCAAGTTTCAAGTCAACTTGCTTTTGGGTTTAGGAGAAGAAGCGAAAAAAAGATTTTCAAGATGGCCACCAGGGTGGCCCTCTTGGACTTCCGATCAGCATGGTTTTAGCTATTTTTGATCTACAAGTCACCCTGATGCTTCCTACCAAGTTTGGAGTCAGTTGGCCTTTCGGCTCAGGAGAAGAAGCGAAAAATAGATTTTCAAAATGGCCACCATGGTGGCCATCTTGGATTTCCGTTTGGAATGATTTTAGCGTCTTTTGATCTATAAGTCACCCCTATGCTTCCTAGCAAGTTTGGAGTCAATTGGCCTTTCGGTTCAGGAGAAGAAGCGAAAAATAGATTTTCAAGATGGTTGCCATGGCGGCCATCTTGGATTTCCGATCAGCATGATTTTAGCTATTTTTGATCTACAAGTCACCCCGATGCTTCTTAGCAAGTTTGGAGTCAATTGGCCTTTCGGTTCAGGAGAAGAAGCGAAAAATAGATTTTCAAGATGGTGGCCATCTTGGATTTCTGATCAACACGATTTTAGCTGGTTTTGATCTACAAGTCACCCCGATGCTTCCTAGCAAGTTTGGAGTCAATTGGCCTTTCGGTTCAGGAGAAGAAGCTAAAAATAGATTTAAGATGGCTGCCATGGCGACCATCTTGGATTTTCGACTGGCAAGATTTTAACTATTTTTGATCTACAAGTCACCCCAGTGCTTCCTAGAAAGTTTGGAGTCAATTGGCCTTTCGGTTCAGGAGAAGAAGCGAAAAATAGATTTTCAAGATGGCGGCCATGGCGGCCATCTTGGATTTCCGATCGGCATGATTTTAGCTATTTTTGATGTACAAGTCACCCCGATGCTTCCTACCAAGTATCGAGTCAGTTTGCCCAGGGGTGTAGGAGTAGGCTTTTAAATCAATTGTTGACATC
The DNA here is from genome assembly GCA_964016985.1 of Anodontia alba. Taxonomy (NCBI): domain Eukaryota; kingdom Metazoa; phylum Mollusca; class Bivalvia; order Lucinida; family Lucinidae; genus Anodontia; species Anodontia alba. Next base: position 73,513,809 of record OZ024824.1, on the reverse strand, counting down.
GCATGACGGACGACGGACATTGACTGACCACAATAGTTCACCATGAGCACTTTGCGCTCAGGTGAGCTAACAAGTACAATTTACTACCGAATGTTTTGTCTAAAAATAGCTCAATGGGTGGCAAACAGTTAAGCCCCTGATGTGACACCGCATTTTGTAGCATCTCATGGGGGTTTACAATGTTTGCTCGGGACTGTCTGGCCAAATACATCCAGTAAAGTATGACCAATTTCAATATAAATTTGCAGGAGTGTTACTTTGATGATCCTCTACCAAGATTGTTCAAGCCATTTGGATTCGTCAAAAAACATGGCCGCCAGGGGGCGGGGCTTATTTTCCCTTTATATCTATATAGAAAACTTTAAAAATCTTCTTGTCAGAAACCACTGGACCGATTTCAATATAATTTTGCAGGAATGTTTGTTTGGTGATCCTGTACCAAGATTGTTCAAGCCATCTGGATTCGTCAAAAAACATGGCTGCCAGGGGGCGGAGCTTATTTTTCCTACATGTATATATCTATATGGAAAACTTTTAAAAGCTTCTTGTCAGAAACACTGGGCCAATTTCAATATAATTTTACAGAAAGGTTCCTTTAGTAATCCTCTACCAAGATTGTTCAAGCCATTTGGATTCCTCAAAAAACATGGCCACCAGAGGGCGGGGCTTATTTTCCCTATATATCTATACAGAAAAGTTTAAAAATCTTCTTGTCAGAAACCACTGGACCGATTTCAATATAACACGGCAGGAATGTTTCTTTTGTAACTTTCTACCAAGATTGTTCAAGCCGTCATGATACTTCAAAAACCATGGCCGCCAGGGGGGTGGGACTTTTTTTTTTTAACCCACCTGACCTCTGCTCAGGATGAGCTATAGTGATCACTTTTCCTCCGTCCATTAACATTTTCAAATGACTTCTCCTCTGAAGCCGCTGAGCCAATTTTGCTCAGATTTCATGTGGAGCCTCCTTAGGGTGGGGGATCGAAAGATTGCTAAAATGGTCATGGTCCATTGACCCAAGATGGCCTCCATGCACATATATGGTAAAAACCTTTAAAAATCTTCTCCATAACCGAGGATGCCTTGGGGCTGAATCTTTGCAAGAATCATCAGGGACAAGAGGTCTACCAAAGTTGTTATAAGATTTGTCGTACGTTGGCATTTGACCTTTTTACGGCAAGGTCAAGTTTGCTTCCCTATGCTTTTGTATGGGAAAAACCTTTAAAAATCTTCTTCTCCAAAACCGAGCATGCCTTGTAGCTGAATCTTTGCACATATCATCGGGAATGGGAGGGCTGCCAAAGTTGCTAAAATAATGGTTGTACATTGACATTTGACCTTTTTGCGGTAAGGTCAATATTGCTTCCTTATGCATTTATATGGGAAAAATGTTCAGAATTTCAAATAACATCTCCTCTGGAGCCTCTGGGCCAAATTTGCTCAAATTTCATATTGAGCCTCCTTAGGTTGGGGGGAACAAAAGATTGCTAAAATGGTCGCAGTTCATTAACCAAGATGGCCGCCATGCCCATATATGGTAAAAACATTTAAAAATCTTCTCCAGAACCGAGGATGCTTTGGGGCTGAATCTTTGCATAATTCATCGGGGACGGAGGGTCTACCAAAGTTGCTAAAATTTGACCTTTTTACGGCAAGGTCGTTTGCTTCCCTATGCATTTATATGGGATAAAAAACATTTAAAAATGTTATTCTCCAAAATCGAGGATGGCATGTGGCTGAATGTTTGCATATATCATCGGGAACGGGCGGTCTACCAAGGTTGCTAAAATAATTGTCATACATTGACATTTAACCTTTTTACGGCGAGGTCAAGTTTGCTTCTGTATGCATTTGTATGGGCCCCATACATTTGTATGGAAAAAATGTTGATAATTTCAAATGACTTTTCCTTTGAAGCCTCCGGGCCAGTGTTGCTCAAATTTCATGCAGAGCCTCCTTGGGCAGGTGAAAGATTGCTAAAATGGGCATGGTCCATTGATCAAAATGGCTGCCATGCCCATATAATGGTAAAAAAAAATTTACAAATCTTCTTCTCCATAACCAAATAAGCCCTGGGCCCTTATCTTTGCACAAATTATGAGGGACAGGAGAGCTACCAAAATTGCTAAAATGATGGTTCTATGTTGACGTTTGACCTTTTTACCTCCAAGGTCAAATTTGCTTCCCCATGCATTTGTATGGGCCATATACATTTATATTGAAAGTATTCAAGTGAATTGTAGATCAACAGTAGTTAAAATTGTTCTGATTGGAAATCTTAGATGGCCATCATCTTGTTTATATTTATTATATTTCTCTGCCACTGTGCTGTTTACATGTATAAAATCATGATTCTTCAGAATCCACTTAGCCAATTTCCACCAAATTTCACATTGATCCTACTGTTGAAATGTGATTGATGGTTTATTCAAATGATCATGCTCCACTGACTGTCAGGCCCATATATTCTTCTTCAAAACTAAGAACTGCTCAAATGATGATCTTTTCATTAGTTGTGATGATAGGATTGGAAAAATGTTGCATAACATCTGCATGTCTGCAGTGACTCAGGTGAGCGAGCCGTGGCCCGTGGGCCTCTTGTTTCCCTATATATCTATATAGAAAACTTTAAAAATCTTCATGTTAGAAAGCACTGGACCGATTTCTATATAACTAGGCAAAAATGTTTCCTTGGTGATCCTCTACCAAGATTGTCCAAGCCGTCATGATTTGTCAAAAAACATAGCAGCTAGGGGGCGGGGCTTATTTTCCCTATATATATAGAAAACTTTAAAAATCTTCTTGTCAGAAACCACTGGACCGATTTCATTAATACTTGGCAGAAATCTTTCCTTTTGACCCTTAACCAAGATTGTTCAAGTTATCATGATTTGACAAAAAAACATTGCCGCCGGGTGGTGGGTGGGGAGGGAGGCTTAATTTCCCTATATATCTATATAGAAAAGTTTAAAAATCTTCTTGTCAGAAACCAATGGACCAATTTCAATATAGCTTGGCAGGAATGTTGCTTTGGTGACCTGCTACCAAGATTGTTCAAGCAGTCATGATTCGTCTAAAAAGAATTCTGCCAGGGGGTGGGGCTTATTTTCCCTATATATCTCTATAGAAAACTTTAAAAATCTTCTTGTCAGAAACCACTGGACCGATTTCATTATAACTTGGTAGAAATCTTTCCTTGTTGACCCTCTACCAAGATTGTTCAAGTTATCATGATTCTTCAAAAAACAATGGCCGCCACTGGGAGGGGCTTATTTTCCAAATATATCTATATAGAAAAGTTTAAAAATCTTCTTCTCAGAAACCAATGGACCGATTTCAATATAACTTGGCAGGAATGTTTCTTTGGTGACCCTCTACCAAGATTGTTCAAGCCGTTATGATTCATAAAAAAACATGGCGGCTAGGGGGCGGAGCATATTTTCCCTATATAGAAAACTTTAAAAATCTTCTCGTAAGAAACCGTTGGATTGAGTTCAATGTAACTTGACAGGAATGTGCTTTGGTGACCTTCTACTAAGATTGTGCCCTCATGATACGTCAAAAAGCATGGCCTTCATGGGGCGGGGCTTATTTTCCGTATATATCTGTATAGAAAACTTTAAAATTCATCTTGTCAGAAACCACCTGACTGATTTTAATATTACTTGCCAGGAATGTTGCTTTGGTGACCCCCTATCAAGATTGTTCAAGCAATCATGATTCGTCAAAAAACATGGTTGCTAGGGGTGGGGCTTATTTTCCCTATATATCTAAATAGAAAACTTTAAAAATCTTCTTGTCAGAAACCACTGAACAGATTTCAATATAACTTGGCAGGATTTTTCCTTTGGTGACCCTCTACCAAGTTTGTTCAAGCTGTCATGATTTGTCAAAAAACATGGCCGTTAGGGGGTGGGGCTTAATTTCCCTATATATCTATATAAGACATTTTAAAAATCTATTTGTCAGAAACCAATGGACCAATTTCAATATAACAGCAGAATTGTGCCTTTGGTGATCCTCTTTCACTATTCAGTTCAAGCCATCATGATGAATGAAAAAAACATGGCCACTGGGGTGCAGGGTTATAAAATTTATACAAAAATTTTAGAGCAGTAAACTTGGCTGAAACTTCAACAGTAAGTATGCAAAGCTGTTTGCTCAGGTGAGCGATATAGGACCATCATGGTCCTCTTGCTTTTTTTTTTTTTCCCCCATTGGACCTAGCATGCCAGTTATGCCTGTTTTTGAATCTATTCTGTTCTAAATATTCCCCCTCCCCACACACACACCCTTGGATGGGGACGCCAGTGCTGATAAGATCTGCACCAAAAGCAATATACCCCCTCCCGCTTGAGCTAGGATTCTGATATTTATGTCTCCTCCCTTTAGGGTAGGGAGATGTGTATTGTTTTTTCCCTCGGGCGTCTGTCACAAAATCTTGTCCACTCTGTAACTTGAAAATGGTTCAAGCTGTCTCCACATAACTTCATATAAATATCAATCAACATTATCTTACATGCAGAGCACAAGAACCATACGTCTTGCATTTATACTTTTTGAGTTATTTCACTTGGAACTTTATGCGTCACAAAATCGTGTCCGCTCTGTAACTTGAAACCTGTTCAAGATATCTTCAAGAAAGGTCATGTAAATATCAATCAGCATTAGACAACATGCAGCGCGCAAGAACCATAACTCTTGCATTTATACTTTTTTGAATTATTATACACCTGTTTGAAAAACGGGACATATTATTTTACGGGGTATGACGTCCGTCAGAAAACTTTTTCGTTTCCGGCTAACGCCTCCTACAGTTTACATCCGATTAAAATGAAACTTGGTATATAGCTAGACCATGATGTGAAGCAGCACATATTGTTTTTGGGCTACAGACCACCAATTATTAGCAGAGCTATGCCCCTTCGAAAATTTCAGAAAACATTTCGTTTCTGGTTAACTCCTACACTTTACATCTGATCAAGCTGAAACTTCATTTATAGTTAGACCATGATGTGGAACATTGCATATTGTTTTGAGGTTACAGTCCACTTAATATCAGCAGAGTTATAGCCCTTTGAAAATTCCTTTAAACTTTTCGTTTCCGGATAACTGCTCCTACAATTTACATCTGATCAAGCAGAAACTTCATTTATAGTTAGACCAAGATGTGGGGGCAGTGCATATTGTTTCTAGGTCACAGTCCACCAAATATTAGCAGAGTTATGTCCCTTTTAAAATTTCATTAAACTTTTCGTTTCCGGCTAACTCCTCCTACAATTTACATCCGATCAAGCTGAAACTTCATTTATAGCTAGACCATGATGTGGAGCAGCACATATTGTTTCAAGGTTACAGTCCACTAAATATTAGCAGAGTTAAGCCCCATTGAAAATTTCTTTAAACTTCTAGTTTCTGGTTAACTCCTCCTACAATTTATATCCGATCAAGCTGAAACTTCATTTATGCTATAGTTAGACCAAGATGTAGAGAAGGGCGTATTGTTTTGAGGTTACAGTCCACCAAATATTAGCTGAGTTACGCCTAGTGGTGGGACGATTCATCGATGCATTGGTGCATCCCGATACGCTTCATGTATCGATACACATGATGGAGTATCGATATGATGAACGCTTCTATTCAGATTCGCTTATTTGTGTTCGTTACATTCTGTAATCCGGTCTACAAAGTGACATTTTCAGAGCGCGATTTTGATTGGATGACGCTTGACTGATAGCCAATTGCATTTTGCTTTACTCTCATTATGATGGCAGACGAATCTGTGGTTGGAATTTATTCGCCGCCCAGCGGTAAAAATACTAGTTCTGTATGGGAATGTTTCGGCCATCCTATTCTTACTTTTGAAGTTAGCCATTTTTAGTGTTTCAGTATTATGGACAATGCATGTTTAAGGGAAACCATATAGTTGGGGTCATAGTGTTGTTCAAACACATGTTCTAGTTCATTATAATTTCAACACAAAAACATGTTGGAACTTATTAGAAGGTCATTCATTGGTAGGGCTCTTTTAATGAATATCCACAACATATATTCCTTAAGAAAAATAAGAAACATGCCAGTAATTTTTATTAAAAAAGTGTGTTATCTAACTGATAATACAGGTAAATAATAACGTTACTTTACGCATGTTGAAGTTAAATAAAAGTGTAGTTAAAAGAGATTCAGAACCACCACAGAGTAATGTACATCCAGTATAGCAACTGTAGTTACTCTGAATTGTTCAGAAGGCGGTGTCGCGAAAAAAGGCATTAACTTAATTACATAATTAGATTTATATGATTTGATGGACCTGGATTTTGCTCTATATCCATATTTTCACACTTTCTTACAACCAGTGGCTTCATCCAATATTAAATTTACATTCAGAGACAAGGCTTTGTGAGAAAATTTACTATTCCTTGAAAAACAACCAACATGAACACTTTGTACTACATGCTTTCACTATCAATTTAATTTCTCAAAATCAGTCAGATGGAAATGCATTCTACTTCTTTTAATGTATAAATAAGAATGGGTCTTTACTGAGGCATCTGTGTAAAACAGATATTAATAATCTAACCATCTACTGAAAAACTAAATACAATTATTTCTCTTCTGTTTTGTTTCTTTCTTCACAAAAAAAATCCATTTTATTATCTGCATATATAAGCCAATGCAGTGATTGGAGTAATGAACCTCTTTATTTTCCAATGAAGTTTACCACCTGATTATTCCAAATGAGTGTATCTCCAGCAGCAATTTCCAATTTCTAGAATTATCAAAGTTCAAGTCTAGATATGCTCCAGTTCATACATATTCAACACCTGATGTAGCTCCACGATTATTCTGGTGCAATTTTATAAATTTATCTTTATCAACTTATTATGAAGACGAGCAGATTAAATAAATTTGAAATGGCTATGTTCAATCCAGATTAGCTTTAATAACTGATTGTCATTTGATAGTGCTTCACCTAAGCATCAACAGATTAGCCCGACCAGCTATGCCTACCCTTTTCTGTTTTCAAGAGATTTTCCGATGTCCACAAAAGAAGGGTCATAACGTATAAATGGGCCAGCAGTCCAGACAACTCCGTGTCACTGAGGTGTGAATAAAGTAATTTCATGTAGGAGGAATGAATTAAATGCCTGATGTCTTGCTATATTCAATATCGAATAAGTAGATTCTGATACTTTCTTTTCGTTCAGCTTCCGTTGCTAAGCACCACATCAAAGATGGCGTGGGGTGATTGACAAAAGTAGCGCGTGTATTACTACACCGAATTTTGAAGTCTATGTTTCAAATCGCACTATCTAAATCGATTTCAGTTACAGTTATGTTAGCGAAATAGAAAAGCTATAAAAAAAATTCCCCTGCTTCACATTCAGTTCGCCGTAATAGTGCCGCATTGCGTCTGATCAAGAAGTAGTGCGCGTATGAATATAGCGGTGATGAAAATCCGCTTGTGACGTAGTAAAAAAACCCCATGCGATTGCATAGAACCTGCTAGCTGTCGCTAGCAGACTCAAAAATTATTTGAGTTAGGGCCTTGAAGACTTGGTGTGTTTATTGGGAACGATAAGTAAATTACCGGATTAACTTTTGAATTTTTTTCCAGAATTATGTCTTTTGTAACATGATAATGAAATCTTGACAGCAAGATATCTAAAAAATATTTAAATTTAAGCTAAGGCCTTGAAACTTGGTGTGCTTATTGGAGGTGATATGTAAATTACCTGGATATCTTTTGAAGAGAGATCGGATTGTTTCTCGGAGTTATGCCCCATAATAAAATCTGATAAAGAAATCTTGTCAGCAAGATATCTCAAGAACTTCCAACTAGAGCCTTGACGGTTGATGTGCTTATTGGAGATGGTATATAGATTACATAATTCTTTAAAAAAAAAATCCGATTTTTTTTTCTGAAGATATGCCAGCTGTAATACACGAGGGCCTGTATCGATCATCTTAGTACAAGAAAATTGACAAGTTTGTTCCACCACAGGGTTGTAATTCGAAAAAGTCAACTTGATAATTCCATGAAGTTTTGCGTCAAATGGCCTAGGTCAGGAGAAGAGTTTTGAAAATAGATTTTTTAAGACTGAAACCGTGGCGGCCATCTTGGAGTTCCAATTGGAACGAGTTTAACTATTTTTGATCTACAACTCAAATAGTTCGTTTTAAGTTTCGAGTCAATTGTCCGTACAGTTCCGAAGTAGAAGTTCAAAGCAGATTTTTAAGATGGCGGGCCATGGCGGCCATCGTGACTTTCTGATCATAACAATTCTAGTTATTTAGTTATTTAGCTATTTTTTTTCTACTGTCACCCGATAGTTCGTATCATATTTCCAGTCAGTTGGCCTTACGGTTAGACGTTTAAAATAGATTTTCAAGATGGCGGCGATCTTGGATTTCTTATTGAAACATTTTTAGTTTATTTTTGATCCAGAAGTCACCTCGATACTTCCACTGAAGTTTGAAGTCAATTTGCTTTTCGGTAAAGGATTGAAAAAAATGGAAATAGATTTTCAAGATGGCAGCCGTTGTAGTCATGTTAAATTTCTAATAAAAAATGCTTTTAGCTATTTTTGATCTACAAGTCACCCCAATACTTCCTATCAAGTCACTTGATCTTCCCATTAAAGAATAGTATTTCGAAATAGATTTTCAAGATAGCAGCCGTAGCAGCCATCTTGGATTTCCAATCAGAACGATTTTAGCTATTTCTGATTTATAAGATGCCCCGATACTTTCTACCGAGTTCAAGTCAACTGACCTTTCGATTCAGGAGAAGCTCTTAATAGATTTTCAAGATGGCCGTCATAGCAGCTAACTTGGACTTCTGATCAAAATAATTTTTGCAAGTCACTCTGATACTTTCTACCACGTTTCTTCAAACGACCTTTTCATTCAGGAGAAAAAGTTCAAAACAGAGGTTCTAAAGTGGACTAAAATGAGAAATATTTATGCTATTTCTGATCTACAAGATGTCTAGATACGTCCTACCAAATTCCAAGACAGTTGGCGTTTCGTTTCAAGAGAAAAAGCTCAATATAGATTTTCAAGATGGCGGGCATCTTGGATTGCCAATCAGAACGATTTAAGCTACTTCTGATGTGCAAGGTACCGTGGTACTTGTAATGAAGTTTCGAGTCAACTAGCCATTTGGTTCAGAAGATTAAAATCAAAATAAATTTTTAACGTGGCGGCTAGGGCAATGCTTCTCGAATTTCCACTTGGACCTATTTTAGCTATTTTTGGTGTACAAGTTGCCCTGATACTTCCTACCAAGTTTCCAGTCAATTGGTCTATTGGTTCAAGAGACGAAGTGCAAAATAGATTTTCAAGACGGATTTCTGATTCGAAAGATTTTAGCTTATTTTGATATAAAAGTCACCCGATTGCCAGGTTTCACGTCAGTTGGCCTTTCGGCTCAGAAGAAGAAGCGCAAAATATATTTTAAAAATAGCGGCCATCTCAGATTTCCGATCGAAAGGATTTAACTATTTTTGATCTATGTTACCTCATAGAAGCGCACAGTAGAGTTTTACGATGGCGGCCATGGCGGCCATCTTGGATTTCTGATCGAAACTAATGTAGGTAATTTTTATCTCAAAGTCACAGTGATACTTCCAACAATGTTTCGAGTAAATTGGCCTTTTGGTTCAGGAGAAGAAGTGCAAAAAAAAAAAAAATAATATGGCCACCATGGCGGTCATCTTAGAGTTTTGATCCTAACGATTTTAGCTAATATTGAATTACAATTTCCCATGATACTTCCTACCAAAGTTATTTGTCCTTTCGGTTCAGGAGACGAAAGGCCACATACATTTTCAAGATGGCGGCCATCTTAGATTTCTGATAGGACTGATTTTCGCTGATTTTGATCTACAAGTCACTCCAATACTTCCAAATGTTTTGTGTCAACCGGCCTTTCGGTTCAGGAGATGAAGCGAAAAATATGTTTTCAAGATGACCGCCACCATGGTGGCCATCTTGGATTTACGATCGAAAAAAGTTTAGCTTTTTTTTGAGTTACAAGTCACTCCGACATGTCCTACCAAGTTTCGAGTCTGTTGGCCTTTTGGTTCAGGAGAAGAAGCGCAAAATAAATTTTCAGATTTCCGATCCGAACGATTTCAACTAATATTGATCTGCAAGTCTCGTGCTACTTCCTGCTAAGTTTCCAGTCAACTGGCCTTTCGGTTCAGTAGTAGAAGTGTAAAATAGAATTTCAAGATGGGTAAAAAGACGTCTGGTGGGCCGCATAAACCATACTGAACTCCAGTTAAATAAAAGTCATTTTTTCTGATCCTGATGCACTTTTTTGTCTTATTTGAACCTATGTATGTCTGATGGTACAGTTTCCACCAAAATTTATGATAAACGGGACGATTTTGATTTTGATATAGTCAATTTCCCTTTTCTGTATTGCGATGTTCTCCGGCGTACCTCATATAGGATATACATATCTTATTAGATTCGTGAGAGTTTCTTCAAATCGTAGTGACTTTAACTGTCATAATAAAGCCCTTACTGCCAAACATCTTTGGTAGGGCTATCGTTATTTTAAACTTCGTAAGGCATTTTCGAAATTTTATTGCAGACACAGTGCCTTGGTAGCAAAATATAACAGCGATCTGAAAACACTTCTGCAACAAGGTTTATCGGAATCAGAATTTTACGGTGACAGTGTACAGCTTTATAAAAATTGTGGGGTATTCTAACTTTTCGGAGCAATTCAGAATATTAATTAACCGTTGTAAAAGAATTGATTATAGCCTGGATATTATGCGGCAGACTGTATGCCTAGTTATCAACCCAATCATTGTTGATGGCTATGCTTCTCTCTTTAATTGAGCGTCGGCGGTTCGAGCCTCAGACTCAGTGACAGCCTATTAAAAAACTTAAACCATTGGGTTGGGGCTTGACGATTTGTCCTTGGCTTGGCCCGCCGTGGTCAATTATTGGTTTTCATTTACTCTGTCACATAGTATAATAACCATGAGTACTCGTCTTTGTTTATAATAGTGTTGATTTTGATTTTTATTTTTTTGCTTTGATGCATTGACTGAGTTGGGAGCCTTAATGCGAACCGTGCTTTTATGTTTGTCTGTATTAAAGAGTTATATCGGGACCCAGGATGAAGTTGGCTGGCCGTAAAAGTGTTTAAATCCCTCCTCCACCTCCTGTTGTTTATTCTACTGACTGTTCTAAAGGGGGTGGTCCCGGTGTTAGTCTTACTTTTTGTTGCTTTTTGGTTAATGGTTTATTCTACGAGGCGATTCGTTTTTGTCTCGTCTTGTGTTATTTTGTTCTTCTGTTTTTCAGTCCTTTTAGCGTTGCGATACCTTGCTTCGGGAAAGAGAGAGCAAGATTTGGTGCTTTTCGTACATTTTGTTTGATTTGCGCTTATTTGGTTTTGTCTCTTTCCTCTTCCTATTGGTGTCTCGGATGGGCTGCGGTTGAAGTTGGCTAGCTGTAAAAATGCTTTAAACACCCCCCTCCCCCCCCCACCCCCCCCCCCCCCCCCACACACACACACACACAGTACCGGTGGTTTACTCTACTGACCTACTGACCGTTCTAAGGCGGTGATCCCGGTGTTAGTCTTACTCTTTGTTGCTTTGTGGTTTATTCTACGAGGCGATATCTTACCTTGTGTCGTTTTGTTCTTGTGTTTTTCAGTCTTTTTAGCATTGCGATTACCTCGCTTGGGGAAGAGAGAGCTAATCTTAGTGCATTTCGTACGTTTGTTCGATTTGTGCTTGTTTGGATTTGTCGGTTTCCTTTTCCTCTTGGTGTCTGGGGAGGGCTGCACTTTGTGATTGTGCACTCCCTGGATTTTTCTTTTACCTTTTTTGTGATTGTGGCACTCCCGGATTTTTCTCTTACTCTTTTTCTTTTTTTTTTTTTTTTTGAGTTCCAATCGGATTAATTTTAGTTATTTTTTTTTTATCTTAAAGTGACCCCGATACTTCCAACCAAGTTCCGAGTCAATGGCTTATCAGTTCGGGATAACAAGCGCAAAAAAGTCTGACCGAAACGATTTTAGATATCTTATAATCTAAAGTGATTACGATACGTCTTATCAGGTTTCGAGTCTATTTGTACAGGGATGTAGGAGGAGTAGTCCTTTGAAGAAAACTGTTGACGCCGCACGAAAGACGACGGACAGTGAGTGATCACAATGGCTCACCGAGCACTTCGTGCTCAGGTGAGCTAATTATGATAATGAAATCTTTTCAGAAAGATATCTCAAAATGTATTTGAGCTATGGTCTTTAAACATGGTGTGATCATTGGGGAATATATGGCCGCCATTCTAGGATTTCCTAGAGGAACAATTTTAACTATTATTTTTATCTTAAAGTCACTCTGATACTTTAAACCAAGTTTCGAGTCAGTTGGCCTTTCGGTTCAGGAGAAGAAACGTAAAACAGGTTTTCAAGATTGCGGCCATCTTGGATTTACGATCGGAACGATTTTTGTTATTCTACAAGTCATTCCAATACTTCCTATTAAATTTCGAGTCAATTGGATCAGGGGTGAAGGAAGGGTAGTCTTTTGAAGCAAATTGTTCATGCCGCACGACTGATGACGGATACTGACTGATCACAATAGTTAACCGAGCACTTCATGTTTAGAGGCAAATAATGATAATGAAATCTTATCAGCAAGATATCTCAAAACCTATTTGAGGTATTGCCTTGAAACTCGGTGTGCTTATTGGCAAAAATAAGCAGATTATATAATTAACTTTTGAAAAAAAAGAGCCAATATTTTTTCTGGAGTTGTGCCCCTTGTAATATAATAATATTGAATTCTTGTCATCAGGATATCTAGAAAAGTATTCGAGCCCGGGCTTTAAACGTAATATGCTGATTTTGGATAATGAGCAGATGACCTGATTAACTTTTTCTGGAGTTATGACAATAAATACATCATTTATTTCTTGATTATTCTGATGCCAAGATACGATAAGGTATTTTATTGTCACCATTTATTTCCACTGCAGTTTCAGAAACGACAATGACCTAGTACCTGCTGATGGTCAATGATTCTGTTAAGGTACTTAGTTTACTACCGATGTGAAATGCTACTAACAGACATTATCATTTACCTAATATGTCTCATAACGTATGTAACACAACTGTAACTGCTATTCTTAATCAGACTCTTTGCATATCTCCATTTACGTTTTTACAAGTTTTATTGTGCTTCTAAAGACAGACCCTACGAAAAGAAGACAATACAATTTTTCATAACTATTATTAAAGTCCCATGTTCTTTAAGGCCGTATTCCGTCTGTCCAGAGAAGGATCAGTCTTCAAATTTACATATATGAGACAGACTCTGGTGCTTAGATTACAACTTCTCCTGCTCAAAATGCATATTCTGACATTAAGTATAGCTTTCTAGATCCTTTCATGGAGTTTATTGCAGAGTCGTATTTATGCTGACTTTACCTAATTAAATCCATCAATATTGATCTTATTTTTGTTGATGCATTTAGCTAGGGCCCGGTAGTGTATGTTATAATAGGAAAACGTCAGATATATGCATAAAACAGATAAAAATCAAGTAACATACCTTTTTTTGTTTTCAATACAAGAGTGAAGTTAATCCCTTAAAGGTATTAAAGCACTAAATTGCTTTAATATATACTTATTTTCATTGTGATATGTATGTTTGTAAATTTGCTTAATGTTGCACACTTATTATATTCTGTATATTTGTGAAAAATAAGTAGATTACCTTAACAACTTTCAAGAAAAAAAAAGAAAAAAAAGAAAGAAAACTGATTTTTCCCACACAGTTATGACCCTTGCAATTTAATGAAAATGAATATTGTCAGCGAAATATATCGATAACTATTTAAGTATTAGACCTTGAACCTTAGTGAGCATAAAGGGGATAATGAGTAGGTTACCTGCCAGTGATTAACTTTTTGAAGAAAAAAAAAATCGAAAATACTTGAAAAATTTTACCCCTTTTACAAAACTGGAAATGAAATCTTGTCAGCATGATATCACAAAAACTATTTGACCTGGGTCTTGGTGAATTTATTGAAGATTCATGCCCGTTTTCATCTTTTGCATTTTGTATCGACAAGCATAAAGTGGCGGCATGGTGTTTTACAAACACGTTTCTAATTTAGATGATCACCTGTAATTTAGGAGTGTTTAGTTGACTTAATTTTTAAGCAAACAGTGAAAACCATGACCATACACACCATAATGCGACATCCAATCTAGTCTGCACGATTTACTAATGCCCCTTTTATGGGACGCTAGACATTAATGGGTTAAGGAATACTCACTATACTGTGAAAAATTCAAGAAGCTACCTACCAGAACTCAATTTAGAAACAGTCTTTTCAAAATTTACTGTTTTGTCTGCATACTCTGTGACAAAAATAACACACCCTGTTAATATTCGATGTTCTAACATTTGTATTTCTAGATGTTTTTTTTTTTTTTTTTTTTTTTCAACGAGATAATTCTGACGTTTTGTTTTTCTTAAAAAGCTTTACACGATGTTTATCAAATTCCTGTTTTCTTTCACAAATCACACACACTGATAGTTTTGTGGTAGATGCTATAGATACATTCAATTTCGATGGTATAATGCCAGCTGCCATTTTATTAGTAATAATTAGGTTATTGAATATTAGATTGGTCCATTGTTACAAAACACTAGCAAAGTAGTTAATTTCTCCATTTCAACGCTTAGCTTTCTGGGTAAAAATAATCAGCAGACGACATTATGAAACATTTGTCCTAGTTTTCCCAGAAAAAAAGTTTTGATATTTCATGCAATTTGTCGCCAATGGAGACAATTTGCACGAAATTTCAAAATCTGTTTTCTGGGAAAAATAAGTAAAATGTCATCAATTTATCGTCTGCCGAATTAGAACAGAGAGTGGTAAAGGGTTTAACTATATTGATTTCATCAGATCTGTCCTAAATGGGAAAATATCCTAAATATGTTGTAACTGAAAGGTACTGATTCTGTAAGAGAATTTAACTGGAAGAATACCGGTTTTAGGACATATTTATCAGCAGGCAGATCATTATATTACAGTCACATAAACAAGTTTGTACTGGGCGAATTTATCTGATTTTCTGTGGGTAACTCGATGCTAATAAATTTCAATCACAATAGCAATATCCTCTCAGAGTGACTCGCTAAAGGGTAGTCACATAATATTTAAACAGAGTGTGTATTGGAGACTCTACCAAATAGACTTGCAATCATAAGGAAGTTGACTATCTTTTATAAAAAAACTGTTTTATTATCAGACTAGTAGCTGGTCTAAAATTTTACTAACCAAACTTTAATCAATTTAATTATTTTTTCAAGATCTGCATTGTCTTTATCAACGTCTTGATTATCAACAATATGTAAAGACTCGTATCGTCAGCAGAAACTCGAGTTGAATATCCAATTCCAGTTACTATATCGTTGTTGAAAATGAAAAAAAGAAAAAAAAAAAAAAAAAGACGTGGACCTAAGCTTGATTGTTGATGTACACTTGCCTTGTCTTACTCCATTTGGATTTTACTCCCTGCAAGACAAGCGGTTGTTTCCTACCATCAAGATAACTACAAAATCATTTTAAGAGTTCTCCAGAGAGATTCAACTGAGCTAAGAAAGGGTAAAAGAAAAGTCCAGGGAGTGCCACAATCACGAGCCGCATCCCTACCAAGACACCAAGAGCAAGAGGACACAGACAAAACCAAACAAGCACAAATCGAACAAACGTACGAAAAGCACTAAGGCTAGCTCTGTCCTCCAATGCTCAGCTGATTGAAAAATACATGCAAGAATTAAAACAAGAGTTGTCAGAGGACAACGCAGCTCGCCGGAAAAGGCTGATCGGATAAGAAAACACTCTTTACATATTAAAGATTACATGCAGAACTTAAACATAGCTGTAAATGACAGAGTATGATCTGACTTTGATGTCGAAAGAATGTCAAACTGAGGGATGGGGTATATGCCATTGAAATATCTTCCCTTAGGTTGGTGTGGACAAAATATGAAAGCTATATCTTACATGCTGAAACCTTTAGGTTAGTGTGGACGAAATATGAAAGCTATATCTTACATACTTCAGCAGCCATGTACACTTTTCAAAACATAAATACAGCTGCAAATGACAAAGTATGACCTGACCTTGACCTAGGCAGAAGGTCAAACTGAGGAAGGGGTGTGTACTAC
This sequence comes from Anodontia alba, assembly GCA_964016985.1. Classification (NCBI taxonomy): domain Eukaryota; kingdom Metazoa; phylum Mollusca; class Bivalvia; order Lucinida; family Lucinidae; genus Anodontia; species Anodontia alba. The sequence goes on along the minus strand of OZ024824.1, from coordinate 73,497,580 downwards.
TGAAAGGTGCTACCCTAACGTTGGTGTGGGCCAAATATTAAAAGGGCATCTTGAATACTTCAGCAGTTATGAACGCTTTTGAAAACTTAAATGCAGAACTCAAACATGGGTTTAAATGACAAAGTATGACCTGGCCTTGACCTAGGCAGAAGGTCAAACTGAAAAAAAGGTGTATGCTATTGAAAGGTCTTACCCCAAAGTTGGTGTGGGCCAAATATTAAAGGGGTATCTTGAATACTTCAGCAGTAGCAAACACTTTTTCAAAACTTAAACACAGAACTCGAACATGGTTTGAAATGACAAAGTAAGACCTGATCTTGACCTAGGCAGAAGGTCAAACTAAGGAAGGGGTGTGCTATTGAAAGGTCGATGTCTAAGGCTGGTGTGGGCCAAATATTAAAGCTCTATTTTGAATACTTCAGCAGTTATCTCACTTTTCAAAACTTAAACGCAAAACTTAAACATGCAGTAAATGATAAAGTAAGAACTGACCTTGACCTACATAAAGGGTCTAACTTGGGGATGGGGGTGTATGCTACTGAAAGATCTTACCCTAAGGTAGGTGTAGGCCAAATATAAAAGCAGTACCTTAGACAGTTAAGAAACTATGTACACCTTTGAAAACTTAAACATTGAGCTAACGTGGACGCGGACGTGGACGCCGATAGACGCTGACGCCAACGACTGGGTGACAACATAAGCTCTCCAGGGACATAGTCCCGGCGATCTAACAAATCGCCTCGTAGAATAAACCACAAAGCAACAAAGAGTAAGACTAACACCGGGACCACCGTCTTCGAACGGTCAGTAGAATAAACCACCGGGGGTTTTAAAGCACTTTTACAGATATCAGAAATGTCATCATTTTTGTTCAAGTATTTAGAGAGAGAGAGAGAGAGAGAAAGCTAAGTACTGTATAATTGTAGATCATTCTCAAATTCTAATATGAACAGTGATCCTGGAGCTTGAGATGAATTTTTAGTAGAAAAGAATCTGTTTTGTTTCCGGAGTTATGATCTTGTAATATATTGATAATAAAATCTTTTCAGCACGATATGTTGAAACCTATTTGAGCTAGGAATTTGACTTTTAGTGTGCTTATGATGATGATTATCTGATTAACTTTTGACAAAAATGCAACAACAACAGAAAGTTATCCGGAGTCATGCTCCTTATAAAACAAAAATGATAATGAAATATTGTCAACAGGATATTTAAAAAGGTTAGGGCCTTGAAACATGATCTGTTTATTAGAAACGATGGGTAATGTACCTGTTTAACTTTTGAAAACAAAATTCGGATGATTTTCTAGAATTATGTCCCCCGTAACATAATGATAACGAGATCTTGACAGCATGTTAAAAACAATTTGAGCTAGGGCCTTGGAACTGTGTGTGTTTATTTGGGCATATTATTAGATTGTCTGGTTATCTTACACAAAATCGAATTCTTCTCGGAGTTATGCTTTTTTGTATAAATCTGATAAAGAAATCTTGTCAGCATATCTCAAAAAAAAATATTTGAACTAGAGCATTGGCAGTTATTTGAGATCATGTATAGATTACCTCATTAACATTTGAAAAGAAATCCAGAGATTTCAACCAGGGATATGCCATTTATAATATAAGAGGGCCACGATGACCCAGTATCGATCACCCGAGTTCCGGATAATTGCCCCTAGGTTGTGGCCATTTATTACGATAGGGGTGTAAGTTGAATAAAACTTGATACTGTCAATGAAGTTTTGAGTCAATTTGCCGTTCAGTTCAGGAGAAGAGTTTTGAACAACGGAACAATTTTAGCTATTGTTTTATCTACAAGTCACTCCAATACTTCGTATCAAGTTTCGAATCAGTTGGACTTACAGTTCAGGAGTAGAAGTTCGAAATACATTTTCAAGATCGCAGGCCAAGGCGGCCATTTTCAAATTTTGATAGTAACAATTTTAATTATTTTTGACGCACAAGTAACCCGATAGTTGGCACCGATTTTTCTGTCAACTGGCCTCACGGTTCAGGAGTAGAAATTCAAAGTATATTTTCAAGATGTTAGCCATTTTGGATTTTCCATTGAAACAATTTTAGTTTATTTTTTATCTACAAGTCACTTCAATACTTCCACTGCAGTTTTGAGTCAGTTGTCCTTTCGGTTAAAGAGAAAAAAAAAAATGGAAATAGATTTTCAAGATGGCAGCCGTGGTGGCCATGTTGGATTTCTGAAGAGAATGATTTATCTATTTTTTTATCTAAAAGTCGCCGCAATACTTTCTCAATTTTCAAGTCAGTTGGTCTTTCCACTAAGGAAAAGTATTTCGAAACAGATTTTCAAGATAGCAGTAGTAGCAGCCATTTTGGAATTCCACTTAGAATGATTTTAACTATTTCTGATTAATAAGCTGCTCCGATATTTCTGATCGGAAAGATTTGCGCTTATCGTTTTATCTACAAGTCACTCTGTTACTTCCTACAAAGTTTCTTCAACTGGTTTTTCCATCCAGAAGAAAACAAAATGTTCAAAACAGATGTACACAAGAGGGCTAAGATCAGAAAGATTGTAACTTTTTTCTGATTAATAATCTGCTCCGATATTTCTGATCGGAATGTTTTGCGCTTATCTTTTATCTTCAAGTCACTCTGTTACTTCCTACAAAGTTTCTTCAAATAGTCTTTCCATCCGGGAGAAAAAAAAATGTTCAAAACAGGTGTACACAAGAGGGACAAGATCAGAAAGATTTTAGCTATTTCTGATCTATAAGATGCCCCTATACTTCCTACTAAGTTTTAAGTCAATTTGCCTTTTGTTTCAAGAAAAGAAATTCAATATAGATTTTCAATCAGAGTGATTTTAGCAACTTCTAATCTACAAGTCACCTCGATACAACCAATGAAGTTTCGAGTCAAATGGCCATTTGATTCAGAAGAGAAAGTTCAAAATAGATTTTCAACATGGCGGCTGTGGCAACCATCTTGGATTTCCCATCGGACTGATTTTAGCTACTTTTGATGTAGAAATTGTCCTGATACTTCCTACCAAGTTTCCAGTCAGTTAGCCTTCCGGTTCAGTAGACGAAGGGAAAATATTTTTTTTTTTATAAAGGCGGTTATGGCGGCCATGTTGAATTTCCGATATGAACGATTTTAGCTAGTTTGATCTATTAGTCACCCCGATTCTTCCTACCATCTTTTGTGTCAATTGGCCTTTCGGTTCAAGAGAAAAAACGCAAAACAGATTTCTTAGCAGCCATCTTGTGTTTCTGATCGGAACGATTTTAACTATTTTCAATTTCCAAGTTTCGAGTCAATTGGCCTTTTGGTTCAGGAGAAGAAGCCTTAATAGATTTTCAAGATGGCAATCATGGCGCCATCTTGGATTTCTGATCGGAACGATTTTAGATAATTTTGATTTGCAAGTTACGGTGAAACTTCCATCCAAGTTTCGAGTAAATGGGTCTTTCAGTTCAGGAGAAGAAGCGCAAAATAAATTTTCAACTTGGCGGCCACTGCGGCCATCTTGGATTTTCGATCAAACTGTTTTAGCTAATTTTGATCTACAAATTGCCCTCATTACTGCCTACCAAGTTTCCGGTCAACTGGTGTTTCGGTTAAGGAGACGAAGTTCAAAATAGATTTTCAAGATGCCGTCCATGGTGGCCCTTGGATTTCTGATCGGAACGGTTTCACCTGCTTTTGATCTACAAGTCAGGCCGATACTTCCTACCTAATTTCGAGTCAACTGGCCTTTCGGCTCAGGAGAAGAAGCTCAAATATATTTTCAAGGTGGTCGCCATGGTGGCCATTTTTCCGATTGGAAAATTTTTAATTGTTTTTTATTAACAAGTCACCCCAATACTTCCTACCAAGTTTCAAGCCAATAGGCGCTTCAGTTCAGGAGAAGAAGCGCAAAACAGAATGGCAAGATGGCGGCCATGGTGGCCATCTTAGAGTTCCGATAGGAATGAGTTTAGCTATTGTTGATCATCCTAATACTTCCTACCAAGTTTAAAGTCAGTTGGCCCAGGCTTGTAGGAGTAGTAGTCTTTTGAAGGAAATTGTTGACGACGCCGAAAGACGACGCACGACGGGCGACAGACAACGTACGACGGACAGTGACTGATTACAATGGCTCACTGAGCACTATTCTGCGATGAGCTAGTGATGATAATGAAAGCTTATCAGCAAGATATCTCGAAATTTATTCGAGCTATGGCATTGAAGCTTGGTGTGCTGATTTGGGCAGATAAACAAATCACATAATTTTCCTTTGAAATAATAAATCCAATTTTCTCCAAGGGTAATGATAATGAAATCTTGTCAGGAAGATATCTTGAAAGGTATTTGAGCTTGGGCTTTGAAACTTGGTACGCTGAGTGGAGATAATGAGTAGACTACCTGGTTAACTTTTTTTGAAGTTATGCCCCTTGTAAAATCTGATAATGAAATTTTGTTAGCAAAGCATCTCTAAAATTATTTGAGGAAAGTCCTTGAACCTTGGTTACTTATTGGGGGATTTCTTTCAAACAGGTTTGCCACTTGCAAAAAATGAAAATAAATGTTGTTAGCAAGATATCTAGATGACTATTTTAGTATTTGACCTTGAAACTTGGTGAGCATACTGGGGATAATGTGTAGATTACCTGACTTACATTTTTTTTTAATGTACCCCTTGTACAAACCTGATCTTGTCAGCAAGATGTCACAAAAACAATTTGACCTCGGGCCATTATATTTAGTGTGCTTATTGGAGGAGATTTATGCCCCTTTTCATCTTTATCATTTTGTATCGGCAAGCATATAGTTTAGGGTATAGTTTTTACAAACACGTTTCTAGTTTGGATGAGAATCTGTAATTAAGGGGTGACTTACTTTGATTAGTTTTATAGAATTCGCTGTATCTTTTAAGCAAACAGAGAAGATCCTGACCAGACGCCATATCATGCAACATCTAATTTGGGTCTGCACTGTTTGCTTATGCCTATTTTATGAGCCGCTAGACATTCATGAGTTACTCACTATATTGTGAAAATTTCAAGAAGCAGCCTACAAGATCTCAGTTTAGAAACAGTCGTGTCAAAATTTACTTTATGACTATACAGTCTTGACTGAAAAGTTGTGACAAAAATGACACACTGCTGAAAATCCGATGTTTAAACAATTGTATTTCTATATTCTTTGTAAGATAAGATTATAATTCTGACGTTTTGTCTTTCTTAAAAGGTTGTACACGATGTTTATTAAATTCCTGTTTTCTTTCACAAACAATACACACTGATTTCGTTTTGGTAGGTACGTATGCAATAAATTACCGGATAAAATTAAGACTATAAATGGTGTTTTCCTTTTATTCATAGTCAGTATGTTTAAGTTTAAGCTTTAAACTTTGGCACCTCTTTAATGTCCTTACGCACACTTAGGCTACACCCCTTTTCAGAGGGTGGTTTAAGGCGCGTTCTAAGGAAGGCGGTGCTCCAGGTGTTAGTCTTTCTCTTTGTTGCGTTGTGGTTTATTCTACAAGGCGATTTGTCTTGCTTTTGTTTTATTGTTATTGTATTTTTCAGTCCTTTTAGCATTGCGATTGCCTCGCTTGGGGAAGAGAGAGCTAATCTTAGAGCTTTTTGTACTTTGTTTTGTTTTTTTTTCGATTTGCCCTTATTTGATTTTGTCTGTTTTCTCTTTCTCTTGGTATCTGGGATGGGCTGCGACTTGTGATTGTGACACTCCCTGGATATTTCGTCTTACCTTTGTTTTTTTATTGTTTTTTTTTTTTTTTTGTTGTTGTTTTTTTTTTTAAAGATTTTTCTTAAAAAAGGTTTCATCAATTATTAATGCGTTTTGTACTGCAGTCATAAAGAAAATGCTTCATTGACCAGAATTCAGCCAGATCTCACTTTATATAGGGAAGTCAGAAACTGTGTAGCAGTTCACGTGGTAGGCACCAAAATTTGAAGTAAAGATTGTGATACGCGTATGAAAGAACGCAACAGTTCATGCACCCTCGTCGACGAAAGGATCATTCGGAACTAGCAAATACAAAACGCATTGGTACGATCAATAAATAGTGAGCGGTGGGGTTAGCAGGTGTACTTAAAAAGGTTTCTTTTCATGGCCATACTCTCGAAGAAAACAAGTCTAATGCATTCCACAAGCACTTGATTCGAATAAGCAGTTGGCACCCTCACTTATCCATGATTGTTCCGAAAACACGTATATTAAAAAACAACTATATTATTAAGCTACAAGTATTAACTTTATTTTTTTTTTATTTTTTTTAAGGGAACGAGAATACTCCTGTTTGTAAGAATAATGGTTGGGAGTCCAATACCTGGAACCTGGCGATTGTACCAATATTGGCAATTGTATGTGCTGTATTTGTTACGATAAGCATATCTAACTGTGTGCAACAGAAGAAAAGGTAAGTTTGGATTTGTAGACGCTCCATTAATATGTTATGATGTTTCATACACCTGAGTAGGTACAAAGTCATAATTTTAAATTATGAGTATTTGCAATGATATATAACAGACAAAAAGTCTTGCAAAAAAAAAAACAACAAAAGTTACAAAACTGAAAACAGTCTAGTGGTTATTTTTGAACTTACAATATCGCTGTTAACGTTAATTCAATGCTTACTGCGATTGTGATAATGTTTTCTGTTTTGTTATTTTGTTGTTCTTTTGAACTGATAATAAAGCTATTCACGATTATTTGTTGTTGTTTGAAATGACATTAGTGCTAATATTTAAGACACACTACAATAGTGATGTTTCTGTGGAACTTTTGAACTAATATTAATGCTGTGAATATTTGTTCAAGGCTTACGACGATTAGGATATTTTTATGGTACGTTTGAACTGACATTAATGTTATTAATGTTTAATTGTTCATCTCTTACCACGATGATGATAATGTTTTGTGTTTTTTATGGCTCTTTAGAACTGACATTTTTTTTATATTAATGCTTATTCAACGCTTACAATGATGATGATGTTGATTGTTGTCGTTTTGTTTCCAGCACAGTTAGTTCTAACAGCTTTAAATCTTTCAGTTATTATTTGAGAATCATGCACCTGAATATACAAAGTCATTCCCAATAATAGACATGATAAAGGCAGAAGCATAGGCATATGACGAACTTGTCTTTTCTGAGAGTTCTCTAAAACCTAAATTAAAAACAAAATAATTGTGTATCTGTTGAAATGTTTTATGCCGCCTCACAAAAACGACAGGTGTGTTAGTGTAAATGCGGGACTCCTATTCATTCAGATGTCGGCATGATTCGGAAATCAGAGGCCTATAAGCTGTTTGGGTTGAGATCATAGTTAAAAGCAAGGTCCTCCCTACGGAGGGTTCTCTGCACCCAATAGTAGCAATTAATATTTCAATTTAATATCTGAATTTGTCGATAGAGACTATAACACAAATATAGCCAGTAGCGTAATCGCGCCAGATGTTATTTTCAAATTGAATTCAATTGATTATAAAATGATGGAGCTAATAAAACAATACTATCTTAAACAACTGATAAATACAACCATGCACTTTATTGAAATTTGATATTTATTAATCGATTTTAAGTATCCTAACTGGTGGAGTTATTGACTGCTTTATACCAAACCAAGGCAAGTACCAGTATTTCTAACAGTTCTCAACCCATCCGTTAAAACATTTTAGATAAAAGAGTGGAATAATCATCAAAAAGACTTTGATAGATATCACGCCCTACCATCGAAAAGTGATCTTGAAAATGAATTTTAGCGTGGATACCTTGCCATATCAAAACCTTAATCAGGTGAAGAAAACATATGTATAAAAAACAAAAAACCCTAAAATTAGGATTTCCTAGTGTAATTCAAAACATTGCGGAATAGGATAGTTAATGAAATTATGAAATGAAAACAGGAATACTTCGACAAACTGGAGAGTCTATTTAACAGAGAGCAGAGCAGCCAAATTCAAAATTATTTTGGAAAACATCTAAGTAAATTCTCAATTTAGATAAAAGTCCATAGCCCTACCTACACTTAATATGAATAATACGTCGAAACTAGCAGTCAGAAAACAAATATGTTAAACAACTACTTCTACTTACAAGCAACAGTAGATTCAATCTTCATCCTTCTTGTCAACGTTCAGCGTGAAAACCTGGCAATTGTAATAACAACGATTAAAGATTTAAGTAGCATCCTGGAAAACGTAAATATAACAAAAGCAAGTGGGCTCAAGGCAAGTGGATCTGATCTTATAAAAGTCAAAAAGGATTACCTTCGGAAACAAACAACACAAAAAATCACTAAAATCAGAGACTCTTTTTGATGAAGTCTATTCATATGCAACACTGTAGTTTGTGAGGCTGCATACGCCCCCCTCCACCGCCCTACGCCCCCCACCCCTCCACACACACACAGAGCGCCGGCTTAAGCGGTATTTGATTTTCAAAGTAGCCAGGATAGGCTCAATGATCCCAAAGGAAATAAGAAAATAATATCATGCACTATGATGATGTACGGGGAGACTTTTTACGGCTGCCACACGGCACAACACCAGCTACAATAGAGTTAAATACAAGTTAAAAAGGATCGCCTTTGGAAAGCGCCGGCCTAAACGGTATTCGATTTTCAAAATAACCAGGATGGGCTCATTGATCTCCAAAGGAAATGACTATAACCTGCACTATGATGATGTACGGGAAGACTTTTTACGGCCGCCACATGGCACAGCACTAGCTACAGTAGAGTAAAATAAAAGTAAGTTTAAGACTTTTAAAGGGAGGTCTCCTGTATTGTCTAAACCGATGCCCAAAAGTTTAAATTGTTTCAGCAAGTATATTTTTCACCTTTTTTGAGTTCGCTAACACAACACAGATACATAAAAAGAAGATTCATCATTACCATCTAATTATAGACATATCTGTCTAAAGTATGAATGATGTGTCCACAAACATCTCTTCAACTACAACAAAAGTAAATAATCTACTCACTCCCTTTCAGTCTGGATTTATTTCGGGGAAGTGTACCGCTAATCATTTGCTACGTATTTACCATAGATTATGTGAAGCTCTTGATAATGATAAGGAAAATAAAAATCTAAACGATTGCCTTTGGAAACAAAGAACACATTACAGATAGAAAATGACAGTCTCTGTTTTATTGTGGGTGGTACTTTGTGATATAAATAAGGCTTTCGATAGTGTCTGGCACAAGGTTTGCTGTATAAACTTGCAGCCGTGGTAATTTCAGACTTCCTTCTACGTTGGTTTACAAGGTATATCTCAGGATGGTCTCAGAGACTTGTTACGGATGGTATTGTATCTGACTGGGCTTCTAGTCTTGCAGGTGTATCCCAATGCTCTTTTCTGGGACCGCTACTCTTTTTCCGATTATGTAAATGATATAGTACGTAAAAGAAACTCGTCCATCCGCCTTTTTGCCCATGACACCAGCCAGTATATTATTGTTGAAACCCCACAGTGTGCAGCATGTGGCCTTAAAGACACACTTTTGTCCTTCTTTGGCGAGACCCCCATCTTATGATCAGCCCCAATATACAGTCCTGATAGCAGAGCGCACATCAAAGGCTTATCTTATCTTGTCATTATGAAGTGATTTTAAGGATGTTAAGTCTCCCTAGGTGGGGCCCAGTAAGGGTAATCCATATAATTGAGAAGTATTCAATATGTTACTTTAGAACCAAATAGATTTATTTGCAAATTTGCATTGAATTTGTTGATTTGTATTGTATCACTTTATTTATTTATTTATTTATTTATTTATTTATTGATAGTTTTTTCCAAAATACAAAGGTGTTGTTTTTTTCTTGCACTGTGAAAACGATACAAATAAACAGAAATAAAAACATATAATTGAAAGGATTTTTTGCTTTATTTCAAAAGTAAATAAGCACACTTCACAATTATTCCATAGCTGCCTCAAAACTAAATATTTAAACTTCAGTAAAACAACACATTATGGAAAATGTCAGAACGTTTTAGACAATTGAGAATGTGTATTTTATGCCAAAAACTTATTTTAGCTTTAAATAAATAAATAAATAAATAAAATACTAGTTATCTTACATTTTCTGTATTTGATCCAAAGAAGCAGATAAAGAAGCATTTGATGATAAATTAGCATGAAAGCGTAAGATTCTGTATTTCTCCATAAAACATGTTGTGATTAATCATTAATTTAGAACTGCAGTGGACAGGCAATTCTAATGAATAACAACTATATATATTTTATTGAATACAGAGAAAAAATATCAAATTATCACCAAACTACCCAGCTTATTTGTTTCCCTATCTTCATCATAAACTTTGCTGATACCTAATCTAATTACCCCTTATCAGGCCCCTACCTGTAAGGGTAACCTAAGGCACCAAAACATTCTTATATTAATCTGCTAAAAGTCATTAGGGTGTTATGCAATCCAAACTGTGTCTTTAATATAGACCTGGAAACTATGAACAAATGGTCAACCTTATGGTTGGTTGAATTTAATACAACAAAAACTACATTGATATCTAGAAAAGTACATCCAGTTACACATCCTCCTCTAAAAAATTGACATCGTTCTTACACTGAGAAGTTTTAAAACACACCTTTGTATTAACTTATCAAGCTATTGCACATGGACAGAACAAATTTGTAAGATTACGGAAGCCGCATGGACTAGACTCAATCTGATGAGAGCTTTTAGGTTTAAATTTAATAGAAAATCAATAGAAAATACATACATAGCATTTATCCGTCCCTCTCTTGAATATATCCATTTACACACACGAATCTAGGAAACAGCTTAATATTGTACATCTCGACAGTTACAAGCATCACAGGGGCAACAAAACTCTGTAGCATCTTGGTTGGGGGTTCCCTACATGAAAGGCGTAACAAGCAGAGACTCACTATTTTCTTCAAGATAATTAATGGTCTGACGCCGAGGTTCCAGTCAGTGGTACTGCATCCTCTTGTTCAAGAAAACAATCCCTTCAGTCTTCGGTTTGCGAACACATTGACCCTATACAGGTCAATACAAGCCGTTTTTTTTTTATTTTCACTAAAAATAATTATAATAATAATAAAAAAAAAACAATAAAAAATCTTTCTTCTCGTCTAGTACACCTGCATAGAACGAACTTTCAGATGAAATAAAAGAAGCAAACGCGGCCTCAGCATTTCGATATTGCCTTAATAGAAACAAAAGGCCTCCACCTAAATATTATAATATCGGCACAATAATAGGACAAATCTTACACGCTGGGATACACACGGAATGAAGTTCTGTTAATTCGCGTCTTTTTTTTATCAAAAAACAAAACAGTATCCTGTGTCAGTCAGGAAATGACCCATCGTTTACGCTTATAGCTTACCGCCAGATCCCGAAACAGCATTGGTATTGTATATTTTTTTTTTACATGTAAATGAACAAGCTAAATATTGTTTAAACCAAGAGAACCAGCAGTATGTCTCGTCAAGTACAACTTCTGTGTACAACATCAGTCTACTATGTATACTGATTCGCTTTATGATATTTTAGGTGCAGCCTGTTGTCACTGAACATCTGTACGATTTCGTAAACAGGGTCATAGTCGGACATGTATTCCACCTTCACACACTATCAATCATAGCATAAACTTGACAATAAGGAAGCTAGCGAATACTTCTGTTCACTGTTGTAAATTTGATAAGAATATCGGCCCACATATAAAAATTTTTTCATGGCATGATGCTAGGGCGAATTGCAACGAGCAAAGTTCTTGCGGACTGACATAATAACAACATCAAATGTATGGAGACATTTAAATGCCGCCGCACAACAATGGCAATAGAAGTAATCAGTAAAAAATAACAAAGCGTAATCTGGAAGATAGGCATCACTAGGGGAATAGGTATAAAAAAAAAAAAAGGTAAGAGAAAAGTCCAGGGAGTGTCACATTCACAAACCGCAGCCCTTTCCAGTGACATAAACCCTAGTGACATATAGTAGTAGGCCTTCTTATACGATAGTTTGTACTACTAGTCGTTCTAAGTCAGAGGTTCTGGTGTTATTTGCCTTCAGAAGAGACTCCCACTCGTGATTTTCTGAAACTTAACTTCAGAAACAAGGGTCTTGACGCCGTTAACATAAGCAATATCCTGAACCATAAGAAAGTGACTTCAACCATACCAGCTTACTTCAAAAACCGGAGCCCACCCATTATCTCCTACAGTTATTCGTCTCCCATTGCACCTAAAATTGGCAATTATAAAAAAACATGCTGCAAGGGCCAAATACCGAGAACATTACTCGAAACCCCTCAGCGTGTTCCTGTAAAGCATCGGAGTTCTGCTATAATCCAGCTTGTCACAGGAGACCTCAATATAGTCAGGATTAACAAACTCAGGGACATTATTTCAAAAAGCACTAAATACAGGGAACCCAGGTCTTTTACTTGGAAACAAAATTCCAAATAAATTTTGGATTCTATTGAAGAGTATGCACGATGCTGGGCCAAGAAAAAGGACATGGAGGTTGACACCCTGTCTGAATGGGTTAAATCAGTAATGTCCTTGGTAAACAGACGTGTCTCAGTACGCAGCAGAACCATGTCTCGCCGACATGAATCGGTGTTTGATGACCCAGATGTTGCTGCTGAGTTAGCGGAAATCCATGAGAAGTTAGTCGTTGTTCCAATCGACAACACATCTAACAATATTGTGTTTATTTGCAAAACAAACTATATAAACTGCTTAATGTAAGAGCTTGGTATGAGTACCATGACTGGAAACCCTACATATAATCTTACTTCTATGTCCAAGGACGTAATTCTACAAAACCACCCTCTGGTGATGCTGACATTCAGAATTTCCCTCCCAGAGGAAGAAATTGACCTTCCCAAACTGTATTGGATTCCTAAACTTCACAAGAATCCGTACAAGCAGAGATATATTGCGGGTTCGGCTAAGTGCTTAACCGAGCCTCTTTCTCAGATTCTAACACGAATCCTAACCACAGTTAAAGAAGGCCTTCAGAAGTATTGTGACATTGCATATGCCAGAAGTTGTGTTAATCATATGTGGATCCTAAAAAACTCCAAAGAGCTTTTAGAAAACCTAACGGAACAATCTCTTCTTTCCGTCAAAGGATAAATTCTGTCGATTTCTCTACTCTTTACACTACTATTCCTCATGATAAATTGAAATCTAAATTAAAGGAAATTATCAACCAGTGTTTTTTTCCATAAGAATGGTAACCGTCGATTTCAGTATGTTGTCATTGGCTACTAAGGCACATACTTCTTTCGGGATCACTCTAATGCACCACAAAAATACTCGGATGCAGATGTCATAAAGGTGCTGGAATATCTAATCGACAATATTTTTGTGGAGTCCGGCGGACGGATATTTCAGCAAACAATCGGCATACTAATGGGTCACCGTTACTTGCCGACTTGTTTTTGTACTCGTATGAGGCGGGGTTTGTGCAAAGTCTACTCCAAGCAGGCAAGAAACACCTTGCACAACAATTCAATTTCACCTACAGATATATAGCTGATGTATTGTCTCTGAAAACACAAAACTTGAAGAGTATTTTGAATTCATTTATCCACGTAAACTTGAAATAAAGAAAACAGCGTAGACTGCAGCCTCCTTCTCATACTTTGATTGTCATCTCTACATTGACAATGGAAAGCTTACTACTAGGCGTTACGACAAATGGGATGACTTCAATTTTCCTATTGTTAACTTTCCATTTCTTAGTAGTAATATCCCTTCTGTACCTACATACGGCGTTTAGGTTTCTCAGTTAATTCGTTATGCCAGAGCCTGTTCTAATTATCAAAACTTCATGGAGCGTGGGAAAGTGCTCACTACAAAGTTGTTGAGCTAGGGGTATCAAAACAACTTAAGAAGTTCTATGGGAGACATCATGAATTTGTCAATCCCTACAATGTGGCAGTTTCCAGAATTGTTTCTGATGTTTTTGCCAATGGCGTGCCATAAGTAGACTTCCCAAATCCCGGACATACGCTTCTACCGACATTTCCTTTGTTCAGGACTATGGGCATGGTGGGCGAAGCTTGCTTACCAAGTAATGCTTACTGTCCGCGGACGCCTGATTACACACTTTATTCTGGGGTCCATGTCTGTTGGTCTGAATATTCTGATTCGTCATTCGTTTACGGATTTATGAGTTTGGATTATGGATTAGGTACCATGACCGCCACTTTTTTATTTGGCATTGTGGTTACACGCTCTGGGCCTTTTTGCGTGTTACAGAAAAAATATGCTTGCAATGACTTCAGTACCCAATTTCGTAAAATCAGTCTTCGATATAAAACGATTGGGTACAACATAAATGTTATACGACAGACTGCATGCATGGTTGTTAACCCAATCACGGTTAATAACTTTGCTTCCCCTTTTAATTGCACGCCGGCGGGTTAGGCCTCAGATTCTATAATGGTTCCAGCGTAAAGGCTTACTTGAAATTTAGTTTTGGGTAATGTTGGTTGGTACTTGATGCTCTATCTTTGGTCGGGCCCGGAGTCGTACTGTTGGTTTTCTTTTGCTCTAGCATTTCAGTTGTTTCGTGCTGTCGAGTCCTCTTCGTTGTTTCATCTCTGTAATTTGTTGATTTTTTGTATTCTCGGAGATGTAGCACTGATGAGTTAGGAAGCCTTCATGCGGACTGAATGAATTATGTGTCTAAGCCGCGGCAGAAGTAAGGGCGAGGAACAATCGATTTCAGCTTCCCCCCGCCGACCCCCCCCCCCCCCCCAAGTGAAATACTTTTCACTGACCGTTCCAAGGCGGTTCTTCTCTCCTGGTTTATTTTTGTTATAATTCGTCTTTGAATGTATGTGTCGCTTACATCTTTTTGTTTTTAATAGCAATTCGGCCAGTTTGTGGGAAAGTAACTGTCCTTTTGGCTTTCTGCTAGTGATGTTTCCATTAGGGTCCAGTTAATTCGTTTTTGTGTTTCTTTCCCTTTGATGTCTCTGATGGGAGGTGTGGGGTAATTGTATATATTCCTGATCATTGCCTTCCTTTCTATTTTTCATCTTCATTGTCTTCAGTGGAGCCTGAATACCATTGCAATTACCTTGTTCGGGCTTTAAGGTTTTCCTTCCCCACCCACACTTCCATATATGACCTCTGTCATCCGTGTACCAAAGGTCTCTGGCCAAATACTTCATTTGGAAGGTGAATGTAGATGATATTTGTCACTAGGGATTTGAAACGTTTCCTGGAAGGAATCCTACTGGTTTTCATCTACCGAAATGACGGATCTATTGTTTTGAATAAAATAATTACTATTATTTTTGTTGTTGCTGTTTGCTTTTGTTTTGTTTAGCAGAATAATGAAACAAAGTATGAACCAAATTATCAATTTCATCTAAAATATGTACACAATGCTGAGACATGTACATCATGATATATATATATATATATATATATATATATATATATATATATATATATATATATATATAGAGAGAGAGAGAGAGAGAGAGAGAGAGAGAGAGAGAGAGATAAAAAAGTCCGACTATTATTATATTTTACGTGCTTCTATCGCGGGTTTCACTGGTTAACATATTTCAAGAACACACACACACACACACACACACACACACACACACACACACACACACGTGCATATATATATATATATATATATATATATATATATATATATATATATATATATATATATATATATATATATATATATATATATATATATATATATATTTGTATGTCCAGAAAAGTAGCTGTTTGCCGTTCTTATGTGGCATTTCTGTTGCAGTTTCTTTTTGTGCGTTAAGTATGGATTCGATGAAACGTTGTTTTTGTTTTGTCATTTCATGTCATTAAACCCAACGGATGGTTGATTTCCATGATTGTGGGGCCTTTTCTTAATACATCTATATTTTTTTTTTTTTTTTTTTTTTGTTATATCTCCGCATTAGAAGTATGTGGATTAGAGTATACTGTTTTCAGATTGTCCGTGATTTGGCGATTTCGCCATGACATTCACATCGTTAGCGCTCAATATCTTGAGAACAAAATGACGGAATAAGACCAATTTTGCACATGCATTGACGTTGGCCAGATCTACGTTGGAATTGTAATATACAACTATATTCAAATATACAACACATTTATGGCCCTTGGTTATTATCAGAATTTCGTTTTCGCTCAACATCCTTTGAACAATTAGATAGAATTTGATCCAATTTTGCTTCAGCTTTAACCTCTACAAGCTCCAGGTTGGGATTGTTGCGTTAACTTTCGAAAATTTAGTACACAGTTATGACCCTTGGTTTTTGCCGGAATTTCGTTTCCGCTCAATATCATGTGAATAAATTCATAGAATTTGATCAAATCTTGCATATGCATTGACCTTAACCAGATCCAAGTTGGGTTTGTTACGCGTTAATTTTCACAAATTTACAACAGAGCTATGGCCCTTGATTATCGTCAGATTTTGTTTCCGCTCAATATCTTGAGAACGAATTGATGGAATGAGACCAAATTTTGCATATGTAAACGTGTCACTTTTCGCAAATAACAATACAGCTATGGCCCTTAGTTTTTGTCAAAATTTAATTTCCGCTTAATACCTTGGGATCAAATTGATGGAATTAAACCAAGTTTTCAGTTCGCGCAATATCTTGCGAACGAATTGATGGAATTTGAGACAAGTTATGCTTATGTATTGACCTTAACCAAATCTAGGCTGGGATTGTTACGCGCCAATTTTCGTAAATTAACAACAGAGTTATTGCACTTGATTATTTCAGAAGTATGTCTCCGCTCAATATTCTGAGAATAAATAGTGGAAGCTCATCCAAGTTTACATATGCATTGACCTTAACCAGATCTAGATTGGGATTGTTACTTATCAACTTTTACAACTTTAAAACAGTTTTTGCCGTTGGTCATTGTCAAAAAGAAAACTAGAAAACACAGATACATTATCATACTCACCGCAACAATGTTTGTTGGGGTAAGGGGACACTGTTTAGACGTTTTCCGTCCGTCCGTCTATTACGGTTTGGATTCTGAGCGGGGCTATTTAAGAAGCACAGCGTATTTGCATTTCTGGCTTGATTTCTTTTTGTGTTTATCTTTTTTTTTTTTTTTTTTTTTTTTTTTTTTTCAGAAAAAAAAAAAATATCTTGACGTTCCGTGTGAATAATCAACATAGCCCAGCAATCTTACTATATCTACCCACTAATTATTGTCGAAAGTCTGACGCCCTTGAAACACAGGACTTCAGAAGTTGTAATGTTTTGTTTTGAGGCTTCTGACGCTCCGAGTTTGCAGATGTGTAAATTAAAACTCTTTTTTTTTTTTTTTCTGTTTTAATGATTTTGTCGTGACTGCTTTAGCAAGCAGGACTCAGTTGAATGCGCGTCCGTCTTGTGATCAAAAGGTTGCGGGAACGATCCCCACAGGTTCCGGCAACATTGATCATAAAATATTTTCTACAGTCTTTTTCTCCCTTCCGCTGTTTCAAGAAGGGCGGTTATCAATTCTGGCAAAAGAATGTACAAAAATACAGGATAACCACTTAGATGGCTATGCCTGCCCAGGAAAAGTGCAATTAGGTAAACTGACCAGATCGACATGATCCTAATGGGTTGACTGGACCGTAAAACTTCAACTCAATCAATTAGTAAGTTAGGATTAGGAGCGGCACAGGGATCACTTTACGGTATCGCCATTGCCGTTGGCATTGGCGTCGGTGTGAACAACGTTAATGCTGTGTTTTGCACCGTTTCTAAACCACCGAGGCTTCTTGCCAAAAGAAACTTCATACACATATTATACTCCCTGGCGACGGCCCTCGATCGTAACTGACTGACCTACTTTCCCACGCTTGGCTGTATAATGTTTAGTCTGTGCGTTTAGCTCCGTTTCAGCAGTCATGATACAGCCATTCTGCGAACTTCTTTGTTTTTGTTACATGATTTGTTTTGTTTAATTTGTTTGTTACGACTCAGAGCAGACCGCGGCGCAGGCTGACAACAATCTAATATTTATATAGGTGGTACCATTTCCCGTGTAGTACTACTTGTTTAGAGCCTCGCTCGGGTCACATGTGGGAAAGCCAGGTTCTGCTTACGGATGGTCAGGTGGTTTTTCCCCGGGTTCTCCGGTTTTCCCCCACCTTTAATGAACGATCGGCTCGATATAACTGAAATATTCTTGAAAGGGCCGTAAAACCCAAATCAAATAAAAAAAAAAAAAGTACTGGTTTATAAATAGTAACTTTAATACAACTAAACTGATTGCTAAATGCTTAAAGCGTGAAAAGCGCATAAAGTGTGAAAGTGATGCGTTTCAAGGTTATAGCCTTGCTATATATACACCAACCGACACTGTCCAAATGAAGGACAATGAGGCAACGAAACAGCCCCATCAGTGGACAGATCTGTGAATATATATAACTTGTTTTTTAACAAGCGTAGTGGTGCAGTGGTTATGTCTCCTGACTCTGAAGGGCTAGGCGCTGCCGTCGTAGCCGGCGTGGGTTCGAGCCTCACTCAGTCCAGTAGTATTTCATATTTCTTCCTATACACTTTTTTCTGAAGTTCTTGCATCAGTATTGATCCTGGGCAGGAATTCTTTGTTGAAGTTTGTTTAACTCTTAAATTATAATAATATTTTCAAGCTTCAGTATCCTACGGATCCAGAGAGTTCCTTGTATATAATGAGTGCGCTAGTGCACCAAAAATATACCCTATCCGACGAAATCAAGCATAATACTGTTCCATGAAACTTGTTTTTTAACAAGCGTAGTGGTGCAGTGGTTATGTCTCCTGACTCTGAAGGGCTAGGCGCTGCCGTCGTAGCCGGCGTGGGTTCGAGCCTCACTCAGTCCAGTAGTATTTCATATTTCTTCCTATACACTTTTTTCTGAAGTACTTGCATCAGTATTGATCCTGGGCAGGAATTCTTTGTTGAAGTTTGTTTAACTCTTAAATTATTATAATATTTTCAAGCTTCAGTATCCTATGGATCCAGAGAGTTCCTTGTATATAATGAGTGCGCTAGTGCACCAAAAATATACCCTATCCGACGGGTC
Source organism: Anodontia alba (assembly GCA_964016985.1). Classification (NCBI taxonomy): domain Eukaryota; kingdom Metazoa; phylum Mollusca; class Bivalvia; order Lucinida; family Lucinidae; genus Anodontia; species Anodontia alba. The sequence goes on along the minus strand of OZ024824.1, from coordinate 73,478,510 downwards.
ATTCAGAGAAATCAAGCATAATACTGTTCCATGAAACTTGTTTTTTAACAAGCGTAGTGGTGCAGTGGTTATGTCTCCTGACTCTGAAGGGCTAGGCGCTGCCGTCGTAGCCGGCGTGGGTTCGAGCCTCACTCAGTCCAGTAGTATTTCATATTTCTTCCTATACACTTTTTTCTGAAGTACTTGCATCAGTATTGATCCTGGGCAGGAATTCTTTGTTGAAGTTTGTTTAACTCTTAAATTATATATATATATATATATATATATATATATATATATATATATATATATATATATATATATATATATATATATATATATATATATTTTTTTTTTTTTTTTTTCAAAAATACCATTTAATTGTATCCTCGTAGGTTTTCTGTTCGAATTTTGAAAAGCAGAAAGTGTCTGAGTCTGAACAGGAAACCCTCAAACTATATATTGCAGCGCACGTTTATCTGATTCTGCGTATGTTATTTGAGTTATTTAGGAATACTGAGGGGGCTGCGCTAGGTTGTGTAGTCTGGTCGGGTTTCTCAGGTTGTGTAAATTGTAATTGCTGCCGTGAACGCGGAGCAGGCTGTGCTGGCATGTTTAGACTGACCAGTTCTTATGTGCGTATATGGATGGCGTAAGCAGAAAGATTAGGTTTTACATACGCATATACAACACGTGAACATTTGCACAAATATACAGGCATGCACACAATCACATACATACACAAGGTTGTCTGTTAGGCTTGTAAGACCAATTTTGTACTAATTTTCCGTCAAAGCTATTCCGATTTCGTCTCATCAGAGCACTGAGGTGGTCGGGTGGTGCGAAGGTGCTGTGTATCTTACATCACCGGGGCGTCCAACTGATATTGGCTGACAGTTGGGCAAGGCCTGCTATCCCTGTAGTGGGTAAGGGTAGAGGCGGAATGTTTTTATTTCTTCTGTTTCTTCACTTTAATTCCTGTTCTTCTTTCCTCCCTGTCCCTCTCTTTCATCTCCTCTACTCTCTCTTCTGTCTCTTTTCTCCCTTTCTCTGGGAGACGACACAAAATGACCCTCAAGGGTTGACGTGTCGTTAAACCCCAACACAATCAATCTCATCAGAGCACGTAGTTACTAAAAGTCGGAGTTGATCAAATACTACTCTCCCTCTGATCATAATTCAGAAGTCGAGTTTGTTTCACAATGGTGATGTCAGTGATATTTAGGATTGCAACATTTGGAATGTCATATCCCTGATTGTCATTCAGACATTATAGTCAGTATAAAGCCGTACATATGGAAATGGATTTAGTCTATGACGTTAAGTGGACGACGTTGCCGACATTTAGCGACGCTCACCGTCGACCACGCCGCAGTCATTAAAAGGTAAATAAAGTCACGGATGAGTCACATCGATGTCAATATGAGTTTAACATGGCGTCGGGGATCCAGACGCGACGTCAATGACGTCACTCACTCTATACGGTGACGTGCGTCATTGGAGAATAATAGGTAGAATCATGACAGCAGACTTCATCTTGTAGTCTTGTAGAAAATGTCTTAAGTTTCTATTTTTGTTTATTGTAGTTGTGTCTTCTAAGAATAATTTGATGTTTCCAAAAACATTTTGATGTTCAATACCTAGCTAGAGAACAGGGGGGCGAGCAGAGGCCGACAAACGAATTCACGAAAGGACGTTTCCGTGAAGTTTTAGGTGTATTAGGAAAAGCTTTGGTCTCGATGACCAGGGCCCGGTTGTTCAAAGCGTCGTTAGCTTAACGAGCTCGTTAAGGGTCATTTCGTTAACTGTTTTAGCGAATTCAATATACAATATTCTGATATTTTTTGCTGAAAAAATGTGAGAATATTTGCGTATCACTCGATGTAAATTTTAACGAATCGTTAACTAACGATGTCGTTAGCTTTGAACAACTGGGCCCAGTATAATATAAACAGCGTGAAGGCCGTGCTATAATAGATTGCCGGGAAAACGCGTCAAATATGAGCTCTAAATAAAATGAACAGTACGCTACTATAACAGAGTGAAAGAAGGAAAGACAGGCAATCTCTTCACATTGCGTTCTCCTCATTTTGGTTGGGGTCATACTTAGTGTATAAAATTGATTGAGCAAGCAAGGTTAATTAAGTATCCCAAACCGTGCCAACGTGACGAGACTTGCTTGGAATTGTGGATTGTATTGTAGTCCGTATTGTGTTATATATATTGTAAATAGTATATGTAAAACAATGGTTGTTAAAAATTCTAACTTTGTTAGTCTTCTGTGTAATGGTACAGTTAGGCATCGCCCAACCCGCAACTTAATCAAATTGGAAGCCTCGACCCCGCTCCCCCATCCCCCCATTCCCATCAGTGCGTCTTGGCACAAAACAAAACACGGCATGAAATTAAATGAACCAGAAACAGTGATTAACCTTATCCCTGCTGAAAATGAATTTGACCTGCCTTTGCAAACAGCATAGAGCCAGATCAGTCGGCTTCTGAAGAAGCCAACAGATCTTGCTCTTCACTGTTTGTCATTAACTATGTGTTAGTTTTTTTTTTATAATTTGGATCAAGTTATATGGTTTGCTAAAAATTAGAAGTGGGCATGACATCATAATTTATTCAGCATTGCAAGGGTTTCTGTGTGATATTACAGGAAAGCTCGGAAGTACAGA